>OZ012663.1:31045288-31247546 GCA_963942545.1 Oxycera nigricornis | reverse complement strand
CGGGCTTTTGATTTTTTCGCGGAAAAAACTGGATTTTCTCGACCGCTAGGGTGCTCGGAACGTTTTGCGCCATTTTTCGGGTCATTTGCTCGCAGTTGGATTGTGACATTTTTTGGCTGGCGTTCGCGAGCTTTTGATTTTTTCGCGGAAAAAAAGTGGATTTTCTCGATCGCTAGGGCGCTCGGAACGTTTTGCGACATTTTTCGGGTCATTTGCTCGCAGTTGGATTGTGACATTTTTTGGCTGGCGTTCGCGAGCTTTTGATTTTTTCGCGGAAAAAACTGGATTTTCTCGACCGCTTGGGCGCTTCGAACGTTTTGCGCCATTTTTCGGGTCATTTGCTCGCAGTTGGATTGTGACATGTTTTGGCTGGCGTTTGCGAGCTTTTGATTTTTTCGCGGAAAAAACTGAATTTTCTCGACCGCTAGGGCGCTCCGAACGTTTTGCGCCAATTTTCGGGTCATTTGCTCGCATGTGGACTGTGACTTGTTTTGGCTGGCGTTCGCGAGCTTTTGATTTTTTCGCGGAAAAAACTGGATTTTCTCGACCGCTAGGGCGCTCGGAACGTTTTGCGCCATTTTTCGGGTCATTTGCTCTCAGTTGGATTGTGACATGTTTTGGCTGGCGTTCGCGAGCTTTTGATTTTTTCGCGGAAAAAACTGGATTTTTTCGACCGCTAGGGCGCTATGAACGTTTTGTGCCATTTTTCGGGTCATTTGCTCGCAGTTGGATTGTGACATGTTTTGGCTGGCGTTCGCGAGCTTTTGATTTTTTCGCGGAAAAAACTGGATTTTTTCGACCGCTAGGGCGCTCCGAACGTTTTGCGCCATTTTTCGGGTCATTTGCTCGCAGTCGGATTGTGACATGTTTTGGCTGGCGTTCGCGAGCTTTTGATTTTTTCGCGGAAAAAAGTGGATTTTCTCGACCACTAGGGCGCTCCAAACGTTTTGCGCCATTTTTCGGGTCATTTGCTCACAGTTGGATTGTGACATGTTTTGGCTGGCGTTCGCGAGCTTTTGATTTTTTCGCGGAAAAAACTGGATTTTCTCGACCGCTAGGGCGCTCCGAACGTGTTGCGCCATTTTTCGGGTCATTTGCTCGCAGTTGGATTGTGACATGTTTTGGCTGGCGTTTGCGAGCTTTTGATTTTTTCGCGGAAAAAACTGGATGTTCTCGACCGCTAGGGCGCTCGGAACGTGTTGTGCCATTTTTCGAGTCATTTGCTCGCAGTTGGATTGTGACATGTTTTGGCTGGCGTTCGCGAGCTTTTGATTTTTTCGCGGAAAAAAACTGGATTTTCTCGACCACTAGGGCGCTCCGAACGTTTTGCGCCATTTTTCGGGTCATTTGCTCGCAGTTGGATTGTGACATGTTTTGGCTGGCGTTCGCGAGCTTTTGATTTTTTCGCGGAAAAAGATGGATTTTCTCGACCACTAGGGCGCTCCAAACGTTTTGCGCCATTTTTCGGATCATTTGCGCACAGTTGGATTGTGACATGTTTTGGCTGGCGTTCGCGAGCTTTTGATTTTTTCGAGGAAAAAATTGGATTTTCTCGACCACTAGGACGCTCCGAACGTTTTGCGCCATTTTTCGGGTCATTTGCTCGCAGTTGGATTGTGACATGTTTTGGCTGGCGTTCGCGAGCTTTTGATTTTTTCGCGGAAAAAACTGGATTTTCTCGACCGCTAGGGCGCTCGGAACGTTTTGCGCCATTTTTCGGGTCATTTGCTCTCAGTTGGATTGTGACATGTTTTGGCTGGCGTTCGCGAGCTTTTGATTTTTTCGCGGAAAAAACTGGATTTTTTCGACCGCTAGGGCGCTATGAACGTTTTGTGCCATTTTTCGGGTCATTTGCTCGCAGTTGGATTGTGACATGTTTTGGCTGGCGTTCGCGAGCTTTGATTTTTTTGCGGAAAAAACTGGATTTTTTCGACCGCTAGGGCGCTCCGAACGTTTTGCGCCATTTTTCGGGTCATTTGCTCGCAGTTGGATTGTGACATGTTTTGGCTGGCGTTCGCGAGCTTTTGATTTTTTCGCGGAAAAAAGTGGATTTTCTCGACCACTAGGGCGCTCCAAACGTTTTGCGCCATTTTTCGGGTCATTTGCTCACAGTTGGATTGTGACATGTTTTGGCTGGCGTTCGCGAGCTTTTGATTTTTTCGCGGAAAAAAATGGATTTTCTCGACCGCTAGGGCGCTCCGAACGTGTTGCGCCATTTTTCGGGTCATTTGCTCGCAGTTGGATTGTGACATGTTTTGGCTGGCGTTTGCGAGCTTTTGATTTTTTCGCGGAAAAAACTGGATGTTCTCGACCGCTAGGGCGCTCGGAACGTGTTGTGCCATTTTTCGAGTCATTTGCTCGCAGTTGGATTGTGACATGTTTTGGCTGGCGTTCGCGAGCTTTTGATTTTTTCGCGGAAAAAACTGGATTTTCTCGACCGCTAGGGCGCTCCGAACGTTTTGCGCCATTTTTCGGGTCATTTGCTCGCAGTTGGATTGTGACATGTTTATTTGGCGTTCGCGAGCTTTAATTTTTTCGCGGAATAAAATGGATTTTCTCGACCGCTAGGCGCTCCGAACGTTTTGCGCCAATTTTCGGGTCATTTGCTCGCAGTTGGATTGTGACATGTTTTGGCTGGCGTTCGCGAGCTTTTGATTTTTTCGCGAAAAAAAACTGGATTTTCTCGACCGCTAGGGCGCTCCGAACGTTTTGCGCCATTTTTCGGGTCATTTGCTCGCAGTTGGATTGTGACATGTTTTGGCTGGCGTTTGCGAGCTTTTGATTTTTTCGCAGAAAAAACTGGATTTTCTCGACCGCTAGGGCCATAGCATAAAGAATATATAGCACGGACACTTCGAGCTGTCAAAGTCGACTTGAGACAAAAGATGCCTAAATTACCCCTCCTTTCATAGAGAGCACTCTGGCTTTCGTTTCGAAGCTCGCGCGCGAAAGAGTAGGTTGAAATTTGTATTCAAATTTCTCGAGGCCAGGATGTGCATATGTAGAGAGACGACCTCGCCATTTTATAAAAGTTAATTGTGTACGTGTATATGCCAAAATCAGCTGACTTAACGCTAGTGTGCGTGAAATCAACGAATGCGGCGAGTACCCGATGCGAATTTGCGACTCGTCGAAGCATTTAGGGCTGCCCGATCAACAAAAACAACGAAAATACGCGGCATTGCAATTTAAAATAGCAATAAATTTTATTGAAAAAATTTGTATGTGAGTATTGAAAAACATATATAGGATGTTTTACCAGATCAACTAAATTGAGAATTCGTTAGTTTTACACTTTATTGGGATTTTAAAGTTTTTTGTGTTCTCTCTCATGCAAGTAAGTGCCAAGTTTCGGTATCTGACGCACTTTACCCATCACTCAAAGCTGATAATCGGAAAC
Organism: Oxycera nigricornis; assembly: GCA_963942545.1. NCBI lineage: Eukaryota > Metazoa > Arthropoda > Insecta > Diptera > Stratiomyidae > Oxycera > Oxycera nigricornis. Next base: position 31,244,146 of record OZ012663.1, on the reverse strand, counting down.
GAACGCGAAAACCATACAAACACAACATTACCGCGGAGTCTTTTACTACAATTTCACCCAACTATTGTAACCTGCACACATTCACTAGCAAAGAGTTTTCACTGATCCCATGTTGCAGTACCAAGGAAATGCAATTCCTTCTTCGTTGCTCTATATTCCTAAATAAATAGACCACCGGAGAAGGAACTTTATTTCCTTTTTGGAAAGTATCAGCCACTTTTCTCATTGATTTAAATTATGGCCATAAAACACTTCGCTAGTTACTTCGCGTTGCTTCGCGGGCCACCGACGATCACAAATTCTGAGCGCGTTGTTTTTCCGCACTTGTCACTACGATTTATTGAAATTTTCATTAAAAACATCAAAAATCAAATTACACGCGATATTCCACTCGCGAATTGTCAAATACACACTGACATTTCCCGCTGTCAGTCGAGATTCAACGAATCAACGAATTTAGCTTCTATGTGCATCTCTGTCTTTCGTGCATGAACCATTCACATGCAATTTGCCTACTCTGTTACTCATGCCAGGGTACACGGATATGCATTTACCTATACTTAGGCACCGGCTGGCCACTTGGGCTGTATAACAGATATGTGGCAAATTGGCTGGAGTGTCCGTGCTATGTATCATTTATGCTATGGCTAGGGCGCTCCAAACGTTTTGCGTCCTTTTTCGGGTCATTTGCTCGCAGTTGGATTGTGCCATGTTTTGGCTGGCGTTCGCGAGCTTTTGATTTTTTCGCGGAAAAAGCTGGATTTTCTCGACCGCTAGGGCGCTCCGAACGCTTTGCGCCAATTTTCGGGTCATTTGCTCGCAGTTGGATTGTGACATGTTTTGGCTGGCGTTCGCGAGCTTTTGATTTTTTCGCGGAAAAAAATGGATTTTCTCGACCGCTAGGGCGCTCGGAACGTTTTGCGCCATTTTTCGGGTCATTTGCTCGCAGTTGGATTGTGACATTTTTTGGCTGGCGTTCGCGAGCTTTTGATTTTTTCGCGGAAAAAACTGGATTTTCTCGACCGCTAGGGCGCTTCGAACGTTTTGCGCCATTTTTCGGGTCATTTGCTCGCAGTTGGATTGTGACATGTTTTGGCTGGCGTTTGCGAGCTTTTGATTTTTCGCGGAAAAAACTGAATTTTCTCGACCGCTAGGGCGCTCCGAACGTTTTGCGCCATTTTTCGGGTCATTTGCTCGCAGTTGGATTGTGACATTTTTTGGCTGGCGTTCGCGAGCTTTTGATTTTCTCGCGGAAAAAACTGGATTTTCTCGACCGCTAGGGCGCTTCGAACGTTTTGCGCCATTTTTCGGGTCATTTGCTCGCAGTTGGATTGTGACATGTTTTGGCTGGCGTTCGCGAGCTTTTGATTTTTTCGCGGAAAAAACTGAATTTTCTCGACCGCTAGGGCGCTCCAAACGTTTTGTGCCATTTTTCGGGTCATTTGCTCGCAGTTGGATTGTGACATGTTTTGGCTGGCGTTCGCGAGCTTTTGATTTTTTCGCGGAAAAAACTGGACTTTTTCGACCGCTAGGGCGCTCGGAACGTTTTGCGCCATTTTTCGGGTCATTTGCTCGCAGTTGGATTGTGACATGTTTTGGCAGGCGTTCGCGAGCTTTTGATTTTTTCGCGGAAAAAACTGGATTTTCTCGACCGCTAGGGCGCTCGGAACGTTTTGCGCCATTTTTCGGGTCATTTGCTCGCAGTTGGATTGTGACATGTTTTGGCTGGCGTTCGCGAGCTTTTGATTTTTTCGCGGAAAAAACTGAATTTTCTCGACCGCTAGGGCGCTCCAAACGTTTTGTGCCATTTTTCGGGTCATTTGCTCGCAGTTGGATTGTGACATGTTTTGGCTGGCGTTCGCGAGCTTTTGATTTTCTCGCGGAAAAAACTGGATTTTCTCGACCGCTAGGGCGCTCCAAACGTTTTGTGCCATTTTTCGGGTCATTTGCTCGCAGTTGGATTGTGACATGTTTTGGCTGGCGTTCGCGAGCTTTTGATTTTTTCGCGGAAAAAACTGGATTTTTTCGACCGCTAGGGCGCTCCGAACGTTTTGCGCCATTTTTCGGGTCATTTGCTCGCAGTTGGATTGTGACATGTTTTGGCTGGCGTTTGCGAGCTTTTGATTTTTTCGCGGAAAAAACTGAATTTTCTCGACCGCTAGGGCGCTCCGAACGTTTTGCGTCAATTTTCGGGTCATTTGCTCGCATTTGGATTGTGACATGTTTTGGCAGGCGTTCGCGAGCTTTTGATTTTTTCGCGGAAAAAACTGGATTTTCTCGACCGCTAGGGCGCTCGGAACGTTTTGCGCCATTTTTCGGGTCATTTGCTCGCAGTTGGATTGTGACATGTTTTGGCTGGCGTTCGCGAGCTTTTGATTTTCTCGCGGAAAAAACTGGATTTTCTCGACCGCTAGGGCGCTCCAAACGTTTTGTGCCATTTTTCGGGTCATTTGCTCGCAGTTGGATTGTGACATGTTTTGGCTGGCGTTCGCGAGCTTTTGATTTTCTCGCGGAAAAAACTGGATTTTCTCGACCGCTAGGGCGCTCCAAACGTTTTGTGCCATTTTTCGGGTCATTTGCTCGCAGTTGGATTGTGACATGTTTTGGCTGGCGTTCGCGAGCTTTTGATTTTTTCGCGGAAAAAACTGAATTTTCTCGACCGCTAGGGCGCTCCGAACGTTTTGCGTCAATTTTCGGGTCATTTGCTCGCATTTGGATTGTGACATGTTTTGGCAGGCGTTCGCGAGCTTTTGATTTTTTCGCGGAAAAAACTGGATTTTCTCGACCGCTAGGGCGCTCGGAACGTTTTGCGCCATTTTTCGGGTCATTTGCTCGCAGTTGGATTGTGACATGTTTTGGCTGGCGTTCGCGAGCTTTTGATTTTCTCGCGGAAAAAACTGGATTTTCTCGACCGCTAGGGCGCTTCGAACGTTTTGCGCCATTTTTCGGGTCATTTGCTCGCAGTTGGATTGTGACATGTTTTGGCTGGCGTTTGCGAGCTTTTGATTTTTTCGCGGAGAAAACTGAATTTTCTCGACCGCTAGGGCGCTCCGAACGTTTTGCGTCAATTTTCGGGTCATTTGCTCGCATTTGGATTGTGACATGTTTTGGCAGGCGTTCGCGAGCTTTTGATTTTTTCGCTGAAAAAACTGGATTTTCTCGACCGCTAGGGCGCTCGGAACGTTTTGCGCCATTTTTCGGGTCATTTGCTCGCAGTTGGATTGTGACATGTTTTGGCTGGCGTTCGCGAGCTTTTGATTTTCTCGCGGAAAAAACTGGATTTTCTCGACCGCTAGGGCGCTCCAAACGTTTTGTGCCATTTTTCGGGTCATTTGCTCGCAGTTGGATTGTGACATGTTTTGGCTGGCGTTCGCGAGCTTTTGATTTTTTCGCGGAAAAAACTGGATTTTTTCGACCGCTAGGGCGCTCCGAACGTTTTGCGCCATTTTTCGGGTCATTTGCTCGCAGTTGGATTGTGACATGTTTTGGCTGGCGTTCGCGAGCTTTTGATTTTTTCGCGGAAAAAACTGGATTTTTTCGACCGCTAGGGCGCTCCGAACGTTTTGCGCCATTTTTCGGGTCATTTGCTCGCAATTGGATTGTGACATGTTTTGGCTGGCGTTCGCGAGCTTTTGATTTTTTCGCGGAAAAAAGTGGATTTTCTCGACCACTAGGGCGCTCCAAACGTTTTGCGCCATTTTTCGGGTCATTTGCTAGCAGTTGGATTGTGACATGTTTTTGCTGGCGTTCGCGAGCTTTTGATTTTTTCGCGGAAAAAACTGGATTTTTTCGACCGCTAGGGCGCTCCGAACGTTTTGCGCCATTTTTCGGGTCATTTGCTCGCAATTGGATTGTGACATGTTTTGGCTGGCGTTCGCGAGCTTTTGATTTTTTCGCGGAAAAAACTGGATTTTCTCGACCACTAGGGCGCTCCAAACGTTTTGCGCCATTTTTCGGGTCATTTGCTCACAGTTGGATTGTGACATGTTTTGGCTGGCGTTCGCGAGCTTTTGATTTTTTCGCGGAAAAAACTGGATTTTCTCGACCGCTAGGGCGCTCCGAACGTTTTGCGCCAATTTTCGGGTCATTTGCTCGCAGTTGGATTGTGACATGTTTTGGCTGGCGTTCGCGAGCTTTTGATTTTTTCGCGGAAAAAAACTGGATTTTCTCGATCGCCAGGGCGCTCCGAACGTTTTGCGCCATTTTTCGGATCATTTGCTCGCAGTTGGATTGTGACATGTTTTGGCTGGCGTTCGCGAGCTTTTGATTTTTTTGGGAAAAAAAACTGGATTTTCTCGACCGCTAGGGCGCTCCGAACGTTTTGCGCCATTTTTCGGGTCATTTGCTCGCAGTTGGATTGTGACATGTTTTGGCTGGCGTTTGCGAGCTTTTGAGTTTTTCGCAGAAAAAACTGGATTTTCTCGACCGCTAGGGCCATAGCATAAAGAATATATAGCACGGACACTTCGAGCTGTCAAAGTCGACTTGAGACAAAAGATGCCTAAATTACCCCTCCTTTCGGAGAGAGCACTCTGGCTTTCGTTTCGAAGCTCGCGCGCGAAAGAGTAGGTTGAAATTTGTATTCAAATTTCTCGAGGCCAGGATGTGCATATGTAGAGAGACGACCTCGCCATTTTATAAAAGTTAATTGTGTACGTGTATATGCCAAAATCAGCTGACTTAACGCTAGTGTGCGTGAAATCAACGAATGCGGCGAGTACCCGATGCGAATTTGCGACTCGTCGAAGCATTTAGGGCTGCCCGATCAACAAAAACAACGAAAAAACGCGGCATTGCAATTTAAAATAGCAATAAATTTTATTGAAAAATTTTGTATGTGAGTATTGAAAAACATATATAGGATGTTTTACCAGATCAACGAAATTGAGAATTAGTTAGTTTAACACTTTAATGGGATTTTAAAGTTTTTTGTGTTCTCTCTCATTCAAGTAAGTGCCAAGTTTCGGTATCTGACGCACTTTACCCATCACTCAAAGCTGATAATCGGAAACGAACGCGAAAACCATACAAACACAACATTACCGCGGAGTCTTTTACTACAATTTCACCCAACTATTGTAACCTGCACACATTCACTAGCAAAGAGTTTTCACTGATCCCATGTTGCAGTACCAAGGAAATGCAATTCCTTCTTCGTTGCTCTATATTCCTAAATAAATAGACCACCGGAGAAGGAACTTTATTTCCTTTTTGGAAAGTATCAGCCACTTTTCTCATTGATTTAAATTATGGCCATAAAACACTTCGCTAGTTACTTCGCGTTGCTTCGCGGGCCACCGACGATCACAAATTCTGAGCGCGTTGTTTTTCCGCACTTGTCACTACGATTTATTACAATTTTCATTAAAAACATCAAAAATCAAATTACACGCGATATTCCACTCGCGAATTGTCAAATACACACTGACATTTCCCGCTGTCAGTCGAGATTCAACGAATCAACGAATCTAGCTTCTATGTGCATCTCTGTCTTTCGTGCATGAACCATTCACATGCAATTTGCCTACTCTGTTACTCATGCCAGGGTACACGGATATGCATTTACCTATACTTAGGCACCGGCTGGCCACTTGGGCTGTATAACAGATATGTGGCAAATTGGCTGGAGTGTCCGTGCTATGTATCATTTATGCTATGGCTAGGGCGCTCCAAACGTTTTGCGCTTTTTTTCGGGTAATTTGCTCGCAGTTGGATTGTGACATGTTTTGGCTGGCGTTCGCGAGCTTTTGATTTTTTCGCGGAAAAAGGTGGATTTTCTCGACCGCTAGGGCGCTCCGAACGCTTTGCGCCAATTTTCGGGTCATTTGCTCGCAGTTGGATTGTGACATGTTTTGGCTGGCGTTCGCGAGCTTTTGATTTTTTCGCGGAAAAAAGTGGATTTTCTCGACCGCTAGGGCGCTCCGAACGTTTTGCGCCAATTTTCGGGTCATTTGCTAGCAGTTGGATTGTGACAACTTTTGGCTGGCGTTCGCGAGCTTTTGATTTTTTCGCGGAAAAAACTGGATTTTCTCGATCGCCAGGGCGCTCCGAGCGTTTTGCGCCATTTTTCGGATCATTTGCTCGCAGTTGGATTGTGACATGTTTTGGCTGGCGTTCGCGAGCTTTTGATTTTTTCGCGGAAAAAACTGGATTTTCTCGACCGCTAGGGCGCTCGGAACGTTTTGCGTCATTTTTCGGGTCATTTGCTCGCAGTTGGATTGTGACATGTTTTGGCTGGCGTTCGCGAGCTTTTGATTTTTTCGCGACAAAATCTGGATTTTCTCGACCGCTAGGGCGCTCCGAACGTTTTGCGCCATTTTTCGGGTCATTTGCTCGCAGTTGGATTGTGACATGTTTATTTGGCGTTCGCGAGCTTTAATTTTTTCGCGGAATAAAATGGATTTTCTCGACCGCTAGGGCGCTCCGAACGTTATGCGCCAATTTTCGGGTCATTTGCTCGCAGTTGGATTGTGACATGTTTTGGCTGGTGTTCGCGAGCTTTTGATTTTTTCGCGGAAAAAAACTGGATTTTGTCGACCGCTAGGGCGCTCCGAACGTTTTGCGCCATTTTTCGGGTCATTTGCTCGCAGTTGGATTGTGACATGTTTTGGCTGGCGTTTGCGAGCTTTTGATTTTTTCGCAGAAAAAACTGGATTTTCTCGACCGCTAGGGCGCTCCGAACGCTTTGCGCCAATTTTCGGGTCATTTGCTCGCAGTTGGATTGTGACATGTTTTGGCTGGCGTTCGCGAGCTTTTGATTTTTTCGCGGAAAAAACTGGATTTTCTCGACCGCTAGGGCGCTCCGAACGTTTTGCGCCAATTTTCGGGTCATTTGCTCGCAGTTGGATTGTGACATGTTTTGGCTGGCGTTCGCGAGCTTTCGATTTTTTCGCGGAAAAAACTGGATTTTCTCGATCGCCAGGGCGCTCCGAACGTTTTGCGCCATTTTTCGGATCATTTGCTCGCAGTTGGATTGTGACATGTTTTGGCTGGCGTTCGCGAGCTTTTGATTTTTTCGCGGAAAAAACTGGATTTTCTCGACCGCTAGGGCGCTCCGAAGGTTTTGCGCCATTTTTCGGGTCATTTGCTCGCAGTTGGATTGTGACATGTTTTGGCTGGAGTTCGCGGGCTTTTGATTTTTTCGCGGAAAAAACTGGATTTTCTCGACCGCTAGGGCGCTCCAAACGTTTTGCGCCATTTTTCGGGTCATTTGCTAGCAGTTGGATTGTGCCTTGTTTTGGCTGGCGTTCGCGAGCTTTTGATTTTTTCGCGGAAAAAACTGGATTTTCTCGATCGCCAGGGCGCTCCGAACGTTTTGCGCCATTTTTCGGATCATTTGCTCGCAGTTGGATTGTGACATGTTTTGGCTGGCGTTCGCGAGCTTTTGATTTTTTCGCGGAAAAAACTGGATTTTCTCGACCGCTAGGGCGCTCCGAACGCTTTGTGCCAATTTTCGGGTCATTTGCTCGCAGTTGGATTGTGACATGTTTTGGCTGGCGTTCGCGAGCTTTTGATTTTTTCGCGGAAAAAACTGGATTTTCTCGACCGCTAGGGCGCTCCGAACGTTTTGCGCCAATTTTCGGGTCATTTGCTAGCAGTTGGATTGTGACATGTTTTGGCTGGCGTTCGCGAGCTTTTGATTTTTTCGCGGAAAAAACTGGATTTTCTCGATCGCTAGGGCGCTCCAAACGTTTTGCGCCATTTTTCGGATCATTTGCGCGCAGTTGGATTGTGACAAGTTTTGGCTGGCGTTTGCGAGCTTTTGATTTTTTCGCGGAAAAAACTGGATTTTCTCGACCGCTAGGGCGCTCGGAACGTTTTGCGCCATTTTTCGGGTCATTTGCTCGCAGTTGGATTGTGACATGTTTTGGCTGGTGTTCGCGAGCTTTTGATTTTTTCGCGGAAAAAAACTGGATTTTCTCGACCGCTAGGGCGCTCCGAACGTTTTGCGCCATTTTTCGGGTCATTTGCTCGCAGTTGGATTGTGACATGTTTTGGCTGGTGTTCGCGAGCTTTTGATTTTTTTGCCGAAAAAAACTGGATTTTCTCGACCGCTAGGGCGCTCCGAACGTTTTGCGCCATTTTTCGGGTCATTTGCTCGCAGTTGGATTGTGACATGTTTTGGCAGGCGTTCGCCAGCTTTTGATTTTTTCGCGGAAAAAACTGCATTTTCTCGACCACTAGGGATACAAACGTTTTGCGCCATTTTTCGGGTCATTTGCTCGCAGTTGGTTTGTGATATGTTTTTTCTGGCGTTCGCGAGCTTTTGATTTTTTCGCGGAAAAACTGGATTTTCTCGACCACTAGGGCGCTCCGAACGTTTTGCGCCATTTTTCGGGTCATTTGCTCGCAGTTGGATTGTGACATTTTTTGGCTGGCGTTCCCGAGCTTTTGATTTTTTCGCGGAAAAAAACTGGATTTTCTCGACCGCTAGGGCGCTCCGAACGTTTTGCGCCATTTTTCGGGTCATTTGCTCGCAGTTGGATTGTGACATGTTTTGGCTGGAGTTCGCGGGCTTTTGATTTTTTCGCGGAAAAAACTGGATTTTCTCGACCGCTAGGGCGCTCCAAACGTTTTGCGCCATTTTTCGGGTCATTTGCTAGCAGTTGGATTGTGCCTTGTTTTGGCTGGCGTTCGCGAGCTTTTGATTTTTTCGCGGAAAAAACTGGATTTTCTCGATCGCCAGGGCGCTCCGAACGTTTTGCGCCATTTTTCGGATCATTTGCTCGCAGTTGGATTGTGACATGTTTTGGCTGGCGTTCGCGAGCTTTTGATTGTTTCGCGGAAAAAACAGGATTTTCTCGACCACTAGGGCGCTCCGAACGTTTTGCGCCATTTTTCGGGTCATTTGCTCGCAGTTGGATTGTGACATGTTTTGGCTGGCGTTCGCGAGCTTTTGATTTTTTTCGCGGGAAAAACTGAATTTTCTCGACCGCTAGGGCGCTCCGAACGTTTTGCGCCATTTTCGGGTCATTTGCTCGCAGTTGGATTGTGACATGTTTTGGCTGCCGTTCGCGAGCTTTTGATTTTTTCGCGGAAAAAACTGGATTTTCTCGACCGCTAGGGCGCTCCGAACGTTTTGCGCTAATTTTCGGGTCATTTGCTCGCAGTTGGATTGTGACATTTTTTGGCTGGCGTTCGCGAGCTTTTGATTTTTTCCCGGAAAAAACTGGATTTTCTCGACCGCTATGGCGCTGCGAACGTTTTGCGCCATTTTTCGGGTCATTTTCTCGCAGTTGGATTGTGACATGTTTTGGCTGGCGTTCGCGAGCTTTTGATTTTTTCGCGGAAAAAACTGGATTTTCTCGACCGCTAGGGCGCTCCGAACGCTTTGCGCCAATTTTCGGGTCATTTGCTCGCAGTTGGATTGTGACATGTTTTGGCTGGCGTTCGCGAGCTTTTGATTTTTTCGCGGAAAAAACTGGATTTTCTCGACCGCTAGGGCGCTCCGAACGTTTTGCGCCAATTTTCGGGTCATTTGCTCGCAGTTGGATTGTGACATGTTTTGGCTGGCGTTCGCGAGCTTTCGATTTTTTCGCGGAAAAAACTGGATTTTCTCGATCGCCAGGGCGCTCCGAACGTTTTGCGCCATTTTTCGGATCATTTGCTCGCAGTTGGATTGTGACATGTTTTGGCTGGCGTTCGCGAGCTTTTGATTTTTTCGCGGAAAAAACTGGATTTTCTCGACCGCTAGGGCGCTCCGAACGCTTTGCGCCAATTTTCGGGTCATTTGCTCGCAGTTGGATTGTGACATGTTTTGGCTGGCGTTCGCGAGCTTTTGATTTTTTCGCGGAAAAAACTGGATTTTCTCGACCGCTAGGGCGCTCCGAACGTTTTGCGCCAATTTTCGGGTCATTTGCTCGCAGTTGGATTGTGACATGTTTTGGCTGGCGTTCGCGAGCTTTCGATTTTTTCGCGGAAAAAACTGGATTTTCTCGATCGCCAGGGCGCTCCGAACGTTTTGCGCCATTTTTCGGATCATTTGCTCGCAGTTGGATTGTGACATGTTTTGGCTGGCGTTCGCGAGCTTTTGATTTTTTCGCGGAAAAAACTGGATTTTCTCGACCGCTAGGGCGCTCCGAAGGTTTTGCGCCATTTTTCGGGTCATTTGCTCGCAGTTGGATTGTGACATGTTTTGGCTGGAGTTCGCGGGCTTTTGATTTTTTCGCGGAAAAAACTGGATTTTCTCGACCGCTAGGGCGCTCCAAACGTTTTGCGCCATTTTTCGGGTCATTTGCTAGCAGTTGGATTGTGCCTTGTTTTGGCTGGCGTTCGCGAGCTTTTGATTTTTTCGCGGAAAAAACTGGATTTTCTCGATCGCCAGGGCGCTCCGAACGTTTTGCGCCATTTTTCGGATCATTTGCTCGCAGTTGGATTGTGACATGTTTTGGCTGGCGTTCGCGAGCTTTTGATTTTTTCGCGGAAAAAACTGGATTTTCTCGACCGCTAGGGCGCTCCGAACGCTTTGTGCCAATTTTCGGGTCATTTGCTCGCAGTTGGATTGTGACATGTTTTGGCTGGCGTTCGCGAGCTTTTGATTTTTTCGCGGAAAAAACTGGATTTTCTCGACCGCTAGGGCGCTCCGAACGTTTTGCGCCAATTTTCGGGTCATTTGCTAGCAGTTGGATTGTGACATGTTTTGGCTGGCGTTCGCGAGCTTTTGATTTTTTCGCGGAAAAAACTGGATTTTCTCGATCGCTAGGGCGCTCCAAACGTTTTGCGCCATTTTTCGGATCATTTGCGCGCAGTTGGATTGTGACAAGTTTTGGCTGGCGTTTGCGAGCTTTTGATTTTTTCGCGGAAAAAACTGGATTTTCTCGACCGCTAGGGCGCTCGGAACGTTTTGCGCCATTTTTCGGGTCATTTGCTCGCAGTTGGATTGTGACATGTTTTGGCTGGTGTTCGCGAGCTTTTGATTTTTTCGCGGAAAAAAACTGGATTTTCTCGACCGCTAGGGCGCTCCGAACGTTTTGCGCCATTTTTCGGGTCATTTGCTCGCAGTTGGATTGTGACATGTTTTGGCTGGTGTTCGCGAGCTTTTGATTTTTTTGCCGAAAAAAACTGGATTTTCTCGACCGCTAGGGCGCTCCGAACGTTTTGCGCCATTTTTCGGGTCATTTGCTCGCAGTTGGATTGTGACATGTTTTGGCAGGCGTTCGCCAGCTTTTGATTTTTTCGCGGAAAAAACTGCATTTTCTCGACCACTAGGGATACAAACGTTTTGCGCCATTTTTCGGGTCATTTGCTCGCAGTTGGTTTGTGATATGTTTTTTCTGGCGTTCGCGAGCTTTTGATTTTTTCGCGGAAAAACTGGATTTTCTCGACCACTAGGGCGCTCCGAACGTTTTGCGCCATTTTTCGGGTCATTTGCTCGCAGTTGGATTGTGACATTTTTTGGCTGGCGTTCCCGAGCTTTTGATTTTTTCGCGGAAAAAAACTGGATTTTCTCGACCGCTAGGGCGCTCCGAACGTTTTGCGCCATTTTTCGGGTCATTTGCTCGCAGTTGGATTGTGACATGTTTTGGCTGGAGTTCGCGGGCTTTTGATTTTTTCGCGGAAAAAACTGGATTTTCTCGACCGCTAGGGCGCTCCAAACGTTTTGCGCCATTTTTCGGGTCATTTGCTAGCAGTTGGATTGTGCCTTGTTTTGGCTGGCGTTCGCGAGCTTTTGATTTTTTCGCGGAAAAAACTGGATTTTCTCGATCGCCAGGGCGCTCCGAACGTTTTGCGCCATTTTTCGGATCATTTGCTCGCAGTTGGATTGTGACATGTTTTGGCTGGCGTTCGCGAGCTTTTGATTGTTTCGCGGAAAAAACAGGATTTTCTCGACCACTAGGGCGCTCCGAACGTTTTGCGCCATTTTTCGGGTCATTTGCTCGCAGTTGGATTGTGACATGTTTTGGCTGGCGTTCGCGAGCTTTTGATTTTTTTCGCGGGAAAAACTGAATTTTCTCGACCGCTAGGGCGCTCCGAACGTTTTGCGCCATTTTCGGGTCATTTGCTCGCAGTTGGATTGTGACATGTTTTGGCTGCCGTTCGCGAGCTTTTGATTTTTTCGCGGAAAAAACTGGATTTTCTCGACCGCTAGGGCGCTCCGAACGTTTTGCGCTAATTTTCGGGTCATTTGCTCGCAGTTGGATTGTGACATTTTTTGGCTGGCGTTCGCGAGCTTTTGATTTTTTCCCGGAAAAAACTGGATTTTCTCGACCGCTATGGCGCTGCGAACGTTTTGCGCCATTTTTCGGGTCATTTTCTCGCAGTTGGATTGTGACATGTTTTGGCTGGCGTTCGCGAGCTTTTGATTTTTTTGCGGAAAAAACTGGATTTTCTCGACCGCTAGGGCGCTCCGAACGTTTTGCGCCATTTTTCGGGTCATTTGCTCGCAGTTGGATTGTGACATGTTTTGGCTGGCGTTCGCGAGCTTTTGATTTTTTCGCGGAAAAAAACTGGATTTTCTCGACCGCTAGGGCGCTCCAAACGTTTTGCGCCATTTTTCGGGTCATTTGCTCGCAGTTGGATTGTGACATGTTTTGGCTGGCGTTTGCGAGCTTTTGATTTTTTCGCAGAAAAAACTGGATTTTCTCGACCGATAGGGCGCTCCGAACGTTTTGCGCCATTTTTCGGATCATTTGCTCGCAGTTGGATTGTGACATGTTTTGGCTGGCGTTCGCGAGCTTTTGATTTTTTCGCGGAAAAAACTGGATTTTCTCGACCGCTAGGGCGCTCCGAAGGTTTTGCGCCATTTTTCGGGTCATTTGCTCGCAGTTGGATTGTGACATGTTTTGGCTGGCGTTCGCGAGCTTTTGATTTTTTCGCGGAAAAAACTGGATTTTCTCGACCGCTAGGGCGCTCCGAAGGTTTTGCGCCATTTTTCGGGTCATTTGCTCGCAGTTGGATTGTGATATGTTTTGGCTGGAGTTCGCGGGCTTTTGATTTTTTCGCGGAAAAAACTGGATTTTCTCGACCGCTAGGGCGCTCCAAACGTTTTGCGCCATTTTTCGGGTCATTTGCTAGCAGTTGGATTGTGCCTTGTTTTGGCTGGCGTTCGCGAGCTTTTGATTTTTTCGCGGAAAAAACTGGATTTTCTCGATCGCCAGGGCGCTCCGAACGTTTTGCGCCATTTTTCGGATCATTTGCTCGCAGTTGGATTGTGACATGTTTTGGCTGGCGTTCGCGAGCTTTTGATTTTTTCGCGGAAAAAACTGGATTTTCTCGACCGCTAGGGCGCTCCGAACGCTTTGTGCCAATTTTCGGGTCATTTGCTCGCAGTTGGATTGTGACATGTTTTGGCTGGCGTTCGCGAGCTTTTGATTTTTCGCGGAAAAAACTGGATTTTCTCGACCGCTAGGGCGCTCCGAAGGTTTTGCGCCATTTTTCGGGTCATTTGCTCGCAGTTGGATTGTGACATGTTTTGGCTGGAGTTCGCGGGCTTTTGATTTTTTCGCGGAAAAAACTGGATTTTCTCGACCGCTAGGGCGCTCCAAACGTTTTGCGCCATTTTTCGGGTCATTTGCTCGCAGTTGGATTGTGCCTTGTTTTGGCTGGCGTTCGCGAGCTTTTGATTTTTTCGCGGAAAAAACTGGATTTTCTCGATCGCCAGGGCGCTCCGAACGTTTTGCGCCATTTTTCGGATCATTTGCTCGCAGTTGGATTGTGACATGTTTTGGCTGGCGTTCGCGAGCTTTTGATTGTTTCGCGGAAAAAACAGGATTTTCTCGACCACTAGGGCGCTCCGAACGTTTTGCGCCATTTTTCGGGTCATTTGCTCGCAGTTGGATTGTGACATGTTTTGGCTGGCGTTCGCGAGCTTTTGATTTTTTTCGCGGGAAAAACTGAATTTTCTCGACCGCTAGGGCGCTCCGAACGTTTTGCGCCATTTTCGGGTCATTTGCTCGCAATTGGATTGTGACATGTTTTGGCTGCCGTTCGCGAGCTTTTGATTTTTTCGCGGAAAAAACTGGATTTTCTCGACCGCTAGGGCGCTCCGAACGTTTTGCGCTAATTTTCGGGTCATTTGCTCGCAGTTGGATTGTGACATTTTTTGGCTGGCGTTCGCGAGCTTTTGATTTTTTCCCGGAAAAAACTGGATTTTCTCGACCACTATGGCGCTGCGAACGTTTTGCGCCATTTTTCGGGTCATTTTCTCGCAGTTGGATTGTGACATGTTTTGGCTGGCGTTCGCGAGCTTTTGATTTTTTTGCGGAAAAAACTGGATTTTCTCGACCGCTAGGGCGCTCCGAACGTTTTGCGCCATTTTTCGGGTCATTTGCTCGCAGTTGGATTGTGACATGTTTTGGCTGGCGTTCGCGAGCTTTTGATTTTTTCGCGGAAAAAAACTGGATTTTCTCGACCGCTAGGGCGCTCCAAACGTTTTGCGCCATTTTTCGGGTCATTTGCTCGCAGTTGGATTGTGACATGTTTTGGCTGGCGTTTGCGAGCTTTTGATTTTTTCGCAGAAAAAACTGGATTTTCTCGACCGATAGGGCGCTCCGAACGTTTTGCGCCATTTTTCGGATCATTTGCTCGCAGTTGGATTGTGACATGTTTTGGCTGGCGTTCGCGAGCTTTTGATTTTTTCGCGGAAAAAACTGGATTTTCTCGACCGCTAGGGCGCTCCGAAGGTTTTGCGCCATTTTTCGGGTCATTTGCTCGCAGTTGGATTGTGACATGTTTTGGCTGGCGTTCGCGAGCTTTTGATTTTTTCGCGGAAAAAACTGGATTTTCTCGACCGCTAGGGCGCTCCGAAGGTTTTGCGCCATTTTTCGGGTCATTTGCTCGCAGTTGGATTGTGATATGTTTTGGCTGGAGTTCGCGGGCTTTTGATTTTTTCGCGGAAAAAACTGGATTTTCTCGACCGCTAGGGCGCTCCAAACGTTTTGCGCCATTTTTCGGGTCATTTGCTAGCAGTTGGATTGTGCCTTGTTTTGGCTGGCGTTCGCGAGCTTTTGATTTTTTCGCGGAAAAAACTGGATTTTCTCGATCGCCAGGGCGCTCCGAACGTTTTGCGCCATTTTTCGGATCATTTGCTCGCAGTTGGATTGTGACATGTTTTGGCTGGCGTTCGCGAGCTTTTGATTTTTTCGCGGAAAAAACTGGATTTTCTCGACCGCTAGGGCGCTCCGAACGCTTTGTGCCAATTTTCGGGTCATTTGCTCGCAGTTGGATTGTGACATGTTTTGGCTGGCGTTCGCGAGCTTTTGATTTTTCGCGGAAAAAACTGGATTTTCTCGACCGCTAGGGCGCTCCGAAGGTTTTGCGCCATTTTTCGGGTCATTTGCTCGCAGTTGGATTGTGCCTTGTTTTGGCTGGCGTTCGCGAGCTTTTGATTTTTTCGCGGAAAAAACTGGATTTTCTCGATCGCCAGGGCGCTCCGAACGTTTTGCGCCATTTTTCGGATCATTTGCTCGCAGTTGGATTGTGACATGTTTTGGCTGGCATTCGCGAGCTTTTGATTTTTTCGCGGAAAAAACTGGATTTTCTCGACCGCTAGGGCGCTCCGAACGCTTTGTGCCAATTTTCGGGTCATTTGCTCGCAGTTGGATTGTGACATGTTTTGGCTGGCGTTCGCGAGCTTTTGATTTTTTCGCGAAAAAAACTGGATTTTCTCGACCGCTAGGGCGCTCCGAACGTTTTGCGCCAATTTTCGGGTCATTTGCTAGCAGTTGGATTGTGACATGTTTTGGCTGGCGTTCGCGAGCTTTTGATTTTTTCGCGGAAAAAACTGGATTTTCTCGATCGCTAGGGCGCTCCAAACGTTTTGCGCCATTTTTCGGATCATTTGCGCGCAGTTGGATTGTGACAAGTTTTGGCTGGCGTTTGCGAGCTTTTGATTTTTTCGCGGAAAAAACTGGATTTTCTCGACCGCTAGGGCGCTCGGAACGTTTTGCGCCATTTTTCGGGTCATTTGCTCGCAGTTGGATTGTGACATGTTTTGGCTGGTGTTCGCGAGCTTTTGATTTTTTTGCGGAAAAAAACTGGATTTTCTCGACCGCTAGGGCGCTCCGAACGTTTTGCGCCATTTTTCGGGTCATTTGCTCGCAGTTGGATTGTGACATGTTTTGGCTGGCGTTCGCCAGCTTTTGATTTTTTCGCGGAAAAAACTGCATTTTCTCGACCACTAGGGATACAAACGTTTTGCGCCATTTTTCGGGTCATTTGCTCGCAGTTGGTTTGTGATATGTTTTTTCTGGCGTTCGCGAGCTTTTGATTTTTTCGCGGAAAAACTGGATTTTCTCGACCACTAGGGCGCTCCGAACGTTTTGCGCCATTTTTCGGGTCATTTGCTCGCAGTTGGATTGTGACATTTTTTGGCTGGCGTTCCCGAGCTTTTGATTTTTTCGCGGAAAAAAACTGGATTTTCTCGACCGCTAGGGCGCTCCGAACGTTTTGCGCCATTTTTCGGGTCATTTACTCGCAGTAGGATTGTGAAATGTTTTGGCTGGCGTTTGCGAGCTTTTGATTTTTTCGCAGAAAAAAGTGGATTTTCTCGACCACTAGGGCGCTCCGCACGTTTTGCGCCATTTTTCGGATCATTTGCTCGCAGTTGGATTGTGACATGTTTTGGCTGGCGTTCGCGAGCTTTTGATTGTTTCGCGGAAAAAACAGGATTTTCTCGACCACTAGGGCGCTCCGAACGTTTTGCGCCATTTTTCGGGTCATTTGCTCGCAGTTGGATTGTGACATGTTTTGGCTGGCGTTCGCGAGCTTTTGATTTTTTTCGCGGGAAAAACTGAATTTTCTCGACCGCTAGGGCGCTCCGAACGTTTTGCGCCATTTTCGGGTCATTTGCTCGCAGTTGGATTGTGACATGTTTTGGCTGCCGTTCGCGAGCTTTTGATTTTTTCGCGGAAAAAACTGGATTTTCTCGACCGCTAGGGCGCTCCGAACGTTTTGCGCTAATTTTCGGGTCATTTGCTCGCAGTTGGATTGTGACATTTTTTGGCTGGCGTTCGCGAGCTTTTGATTTTTTCCCGGAAAAAACTGGATTTTCTCGACCACTATGGCGCTGCGAACGTTTTGCGCCATTTTTCGGGTCATTTTCTCGCAGTTGGATTGTGACATGTTTTGGCTGGCGTTCGCGAGCTTTTGATTTTTTCGCGGAAAAAACTGGATTTTCTCGACCGCTAGGGCGCTCCGAACGTTTTGCGCCATTTTTCGGGTCATTTGCTCGCAGTTGGATTGTGACATGTTTTGGCTGGCGTTCGCGAGCTTTTGATTTTTTCGCGGAAAAAAACTGGATTTTCTCGACCGCTAGGGCGCTCCAAACGTTTTGCGCCATTTTTCGGGTCATTTGCTCGCAGTTGGATTGTGACATGTTTTGGCTGGCGTTTGCGAGCTTTTGATTTTTTCGCAGAAAAAACTGGATTTTCTCGACCGATAGGGCGCTCCGAACGTTTTGCGCCATTTTTCGGGTCATTTGCTCGCAGTTGGATTGTGACATGTTTTGGCTGGCGTTCGCGAGCTTTTGATTGTTTCGCGGAAAAAACAGGATTTTCTCGTCCACTAGGGCGCTCCGAACGTTTTGCGCCATTTTTCGGGTCATTTGCTCGCAGTTGGATTGTGACATGTTTTGGCTGGCGTTCGCGAGCTTTTGATTTTTTCGCGGAAAAAACTGGATTTTCTCGACCGCTAGGGCGCTCCAAACGTTTTGCGCCATTTTTCGGGTCATTTGCTCGCAGTTGGATTGTGACATGTTTTGGCTGGCGTTCGCGAGCTTTTGATTTTTTCGCGGAAAAAAACTGGATTTTCTCGACCGCTAGGGCGCTCCGAACGTGTTGTGCCATTTTTCGGGTCATTTGCTCGCAGTTGGATTGTGACATGTTTTGGCTGGCGTTTGCGAGCTTTTGATTTTTTCGCAGAAAAAACTGGATTTTCTCGACCGATAGGGCGCTCCGAACGTTTTGCGCCATTTTTCGGGTCATTTGCTCGCAGTTGGATTGTGACATGTTTTGGCTGGCGTTCGCGAGCTTTTGATTTTTTCGCGGAAAAAACTGGATTTTCTCGACCACTAGGGCGCTCCGAACGTTTTGCGCCATTTTTCGGGTCATTTGCTCGCAGTTGGATTGTGACATGTTTTGGCTGGCGTTCGCGAGCTTTTGATTTTTTAGCGGAAAAAACTGGATTTTCTCGACCACTAGGGCGCTCCGAACGTTTTGCGCCATTTTTCGGGTCATTTGCTCGCAGTTGGATTGTGACATGTTTTGGCTGGCGTTCGCGAGCTTTTGATTTTTTCGCGAAAAAATCTGGATTTTCTCGACCACTAGGGCGCTCCGAACGTTTTGCGCCATTTTTCGGATCATTTGCTCGCAGTTGGATTGTGACATGTTTTGGCTGGCGTTCGCGAGCTTTTGATTGTTTCGCGGAAAAAACAGGATTTTCTCGACCACTAGGGCGCTCCGAACGTTTTGCGCCATTTTTCGGGTCATTTGCTCGCAGTTGGATTGTGACATGTTTTGGCTGGCGTTCGCGAGCTTTTGATTTTTTCGCGGAAAAAACTGGATTTTCTCGACCGCTAGGGCGCTCCGAACGTTTTGCGCCATTTTTCGGGTCATTTGCTCGCAGTTGGATTGTGACATGTTTTGGCTGGCGTTCGCGAGCTTTTGATTTTTTCGCGGAAAAAAACTGGATTTTCTCGACCGCTAGGGCGCTCCGAACGTGTTGTGCCATTTTTCGGGTCATTTGCTCGCAGTTGGATTGTGACATGTTTTGGCTGGCGTTTGCGAGCTTTTGATTTTTTCGCAGAAAAAACTGGATTTTCTCGACCGATAGGGCGCTCCGAACGTTTTGCGCCATTTTTCGGGTCATTTGCTCGCAGTTGGATTGTGACATGTTTTGGCTGGCGTTCGCGAGCTTTTGATTTTTTCGCGGAAAAAACTGGATTTTCTCGACCACTAGGGCGCTCCGAACGTTTTGCGCCCCGAACGTTTTGCGCCATTTTTCGGGTCATTTGCTCGCAGTTGGATTGTGACATGTTTTGGCTGGCGTTCGCGAGCTTTTGATTTTTTAGCGGAAAAAACTGGATTTTCTCGACCACTAGGGCGCTCCGAACGTTTTGCGCCATTTTTCGGGTCATTTGCTCGCAGTTGGATTGTGACATGTTTTGGCTGGCGTTCGCGAGCTTTTGATTTTTTCGCGAAAAAATCTGGATTTTCTCGACCGCTAGGGCGCTCCGAACGTTTTGCGCCATTTTTCGGGTCATTTGCTCGCAGTTGGATTGTGACATGTTTTGGCTGGCGTTCGCGAGCTTTTGATTTTTTCGCGGAAAAAACTGGATTTTCTCGACCGCTAGGGCGCTCGGAACGTTTTGCGCCATTTTTCGGGTCATTTGCTCGCAGTTGGATTGTGACATTTTTTGGCTGGCGTTCGCGAGCTTTTGATTTTTTCGCGGAAAAAAACTGGATTTTCCCGACCGCTAGGGCGCTCCGAACGTTTTGCGCTATTTTTCGGGTCATTTGCTCGCAGTTGGATTGTGACATGTTTTGGCTGCCGTTCGCGAGCTTTTGATTTTTTCGCAGAAAAAAACTGGATTTTCTCGACCGCTAGGGCGCTCCAAACGTTTTGCGCCATTTTTCAGGTCATTTGCTCGCAGTTGGATTGTGACATGTTTTGGCTGGCGTTCGCGAGCTTTTGATTTTTTCGCGGAAAAAACTGGATTTTCTCGACCGCTAGGGCGCTCGGAACCTTTTGCGCCATTTTTGGGTCATTTGCTCGCAGTTGGATTGTGACATGTTTTGGCTAGCGTTCGCGAGCTTTTGATTTTTTCGCGGAAAAAACTGGATTTTCTCGACCACTAGGGCGCTCCGAACGTTTTGCGCCATTTTTCGGGTCATTTGCTCGCAGTTGGATTGTGACATGTTTTGGCTGGCGTTCGCGAGCTTTTGATTTTTTCGCGAAAAAATCTGGATTTTCTCGACCGCTAGAGCGCTCCGAACGTTTTGCGCCATTTTTCGGGTCATTTGCTCGCAGTTGGATTGTGACATGTTTTGGCTGGCGTTCGCGAGCTTTTGATTTTTTCGCGTAAAAAACTGGATTTTCTCGACCGCTGGGGCGCTCCGAACGTTTTGCGCCATTTTTCGGGTCATTTGCTCGCAGTTGGATTGTGACATGTTTTGGCTGGCGTTCGCGAGCTTTTGATTTTTTCGCGAAAAAAACTAGATTTTCTCGACAGCTAGGGCGCTCCGAACGTTTTGCGCCATTTTTCGGGTCATTTGCTCGCAGTTGGATTGTGACATGTTTTGGCTGTCGTTTGCGAGCTTTTGATTTTTTCGCAGAAAAAACTGGATTTTCTCGACCGCTAGGGCGCTCCAAACGTTTTGCGCCATTTTTCGGGTCATTTGCTCGCAGTTGGATTGTGACATGTTTTGGCTGGCGTTCGCGAGCTTTTGATTTTTTTCTCGGAAAAAACTGGATTTTCTCGACCACTAGGGCGCTGCGAACGTTTTGCGCCAATTTTCGGGTCATTTTCTCGCAGTTGGATTGTGACATGTTTTGGCTGGCGTTCGCGAGCTTTTGATTTTTTCGCGGAAAAAACTGGATTTTCTCGACCGCTAGGGCGCTCCGAACGTTTTGCGCCATTTTTCGGGTCATTTGCTCGCAGTTGGATTGTGACATGTTTTGGCTGGCGTTCGCGAGCTTTTGATTTTTTCGCGGAAAAAACTGGATTTTCTCGACCGCTAGGGCGCTCCGAACGTTTTGCGCCATTTTTCGGGTCATTTGTTCGCAGTTGGATTGTGACATGTTTTGGCTGGCGTTTGCGAGCTTTTGGTTTTTTCGCAGAAAAAACTAGATTTTCTCGACAGCTAGGGCGCTCCGAACGTTTTGCGCCATTTTTCGGGTCATTTGCTCGCAGTTGGATTGTGACATGTTTTGGCTGTCGTTTGCGAGCTTTTGATTTTTTCGCGGAAAAAACTGGATTTTCTCGACCGCTAGGGCGCTCCAAACGTTTTGCGCCATTTTTCGGGTAATTTGCTCGCAGTTGGATTGTGACATGTTTTGGCTGTCGTTTGCGAGCTTTTGATTTTTTCGCCGAAAAAACTGGATTTTCTCGACCGCTAGGGTGCTCCAAACGTTTTGCGCCATTTTTCGGGTCATTTGTTCGCAGTTGGATTGTGACATGTTTTGGCTGGCGTTCGCGAGCTTTTGATTTTTTCGCGGAAAAAACTGTATTTTCTCGACCACTAGGGCGCTCCGAACGTTTTGCGCCATTTTCGGGTCATTTGCTCGCAGTTGGATTGTGACATGTTTTGGCTGGCGTTCGCGAGCTTTTGATTTTTTCGCAGAAAAAACTGGATTTTCTCGAACACTAGGGCGCTCCGAACGTTTTGCGCCAATTTTCGGGTCATTTGCTCGCAGTTGGATTGTGACATGTTTTGGCTGTCGTTTGCGAGCTTTTGATTTTTTCGCCGAAAAAACCGGATTTTCTCGACCGCTAGGGTGCTCCAAACGTTTTGCGCCATTTTTCGGGTCATTTGCTCGCAGTTGGATTGTGACATGTTTTGGCTGGCGTTCGCGAGCTTTTGATTTTTTCGCGGAAAAAACTGTATTTTCTCGACCACTAGGGCGCTCCGAACGTTTTGCGCCATTTTCGGGTCATTTGCTCGCAGTTGGATTGTGACATGTTTTGGCTGGCGTTCGCGAGCTTTTGATTTTTTCGCGGAAAAAAACTGTATTTTCTCGACCGCTAGGGCGCTCCGAACGTTTTGCGCCATTTTTCGGGTCATTTGCTCGCAGTTGGATTGTGACATGTTTTGGCTGGCGTTCGCGAGCTTTTGATTTTTTCGCGAAAAAATCTGGATTTTCTCGACCACTAGGGCGCTCCGAACGTTTTGCGCCATTTTTCGGATCATTTGCTCGCAGTTGGATTGTGACATGTTTTGGCTGGCGTTCGCGAGCTTTTGATTGTTTCGCGGAAAAAACAGGATTTTCTCGACCACTAGGGCGCTCCGAACGTTTTGCGCCATTTTTCGGGTCATTTGCTCGCAGTTGGATTGTGACATGTTTTGGCTGGCGTTCGCGAGCTTTTGATTTTTTCGCGGAAAAAACTGGATTTTCTCGACCGCTAGGGCGCTCCGAACGTTTTGCGCCATTTTTCGGGTCATTTGCTCGCAGTTGGATTGTGACATGTTTTGGCTGGCGTTCGCGAGCTTTTGATTTTTTCGCGGAAAAAAACTGGATTTTCTCGACCGCTAGGGCGCTCCGAACGTGTTGTGCCATTTTTCGGGTCATTTGCTCGCAGTTGGATTGTGACATGTTTTGGCTGGCGTTTGCGAGCTTTTGATTTTTTCGCAGAAAAAACTGGATTTTCTCGACCGATAGGGCGCTCCGAACGTTTTGCGCCATTTTTCGGGTCATTTGCTCGCAGTTGGATTGTGACATGTTTTGGCTGGCGTTCGCGAGCTTTTGATTTTTTCGCGGAAAAAACTGGATTTTCTCGACCACTAGGGCGCTCCGAACGTTTTGCGCCCCGAACGTTTTGCGCCATTTTTCGGGTCATTTGCTCGCAGTTGGATTGTGACATTTTTTGGCTGGCGTTCGCGAGCTTTTGATTTTTTCGCGGAAAAAAACTGGATTTTCTCGACCGCTAGGGCGCTCCGAACGTTTTGCGCCATTTTTCGGGTCATTTGCTCGCAGTTGGATTGTGACATGTTTTGGCTGGCGTTCGCGAGCTTTTGATTTTTTCGCGGAAAAAACTGGATTTTCTCGACCGCTAGGGCGCTCCGAACGTTTTCCGCCATTTTTCGAGTCATTTGCTCGCTGTTGGATTGTGACATGTTTTGGCTGGCGTTCGCGAGCTTTTGATTTTTTCGCGAAAAAATCTGGATTTTCTCGACCACTAGGGCGCTCCGAACGTTTTGCGCCATTTTTCGGATCATTTGCTCGCAGTTGGATTGTGACATGTTTTGGCTGGCGTTCGCGAGCTTTTGATTGTTTCGCGGAAAAAACAGGATTTTCTCGACCACTAGGGCGCTCCGAACGTTTTGCGCCATTTTTCGGGTCATTTGCTCGCAGTTGGATTGTGACATGTTTTGGCTGGCGTTCGCGAGCTTTTGATTTTTTCGCGGAAAAAACTGGATTTTCTCGACCGCTAGGGCGCTCCGAACGTTTTGCGCCATTTTTCGGGTCATTTTCTCGCAGTTGGATTGTGACATGTTTTGGCTGGCGTTCGCGAGCTTTTGATTTTTTCGCGGAAAAAAACTGGATTTTCTCGACCGCTAGGGCGCTCCGAACGTGTTGTGCCATTTTTCGGGTCATTTGCTCGCAGTTGGATTGTGACATGTTTTGGCTGGCGTTTGCGAGCTTTTGATTTTTTCGCAGAAAAAACTGGATTTTCTCGACCGATAGGGCGCTCCGAACGTTTTGCGCCATTTTTCGGGTCATTTGCTCGCAGTTGGATTGTGACATGTTTTGGCTGGCGTTCGCGAGCTTTTGATTTTTTCGCGGAAAAAACTGGATTTTCTCGACCACTAGGGCGCTCCGAACGTTTTGCGCCCCGAACGTTTTGCGCCATTTTTCGGGTCATTTGCTCGCAGTTGGATTGTGACATTTTTTGGCTGGCGTTCGCGAGCTTTTGATTTTTTCGCGGAAAAAAACTGGATTTTCTCGACCGCTAGGGCGCTCCGAACGTTTTGCGCCATTTTTCGGGTCATTTGCTCGCAGTTGGATTGTGACATGTTTTGGCTGGCGTTTGCGAGCTTTTGATTTTTTCGCAGAAAAAACTGGATTTTCTCGACCGATAGGGCGCTCCGAACGTTTTGCGCCATTTTTCGGGTCATTTGCTCGCAGTTGGATTGTGACATGTTTTGGCTGGCGTTCGCGAGATTTTGATTTTTTCGCGGAAAAAACTGGATTTTCTCGACCACTAGGGCGCTCCGAACGTTTTGCGCCCCGAACGTTTTGCGCCATTTTTCGGGTCATTTGCTCGCAGTTGGATTGTGACATGTTTTGGCTGGCGTTCGCGAGCTTTTGATTTTTTAGCGGAAAAAACTGGATTTTCTCGACCACTAGGGCGCTCCGAACGTTTTGCGCCATTTTTCGGGTCATTTGCTCGCAGTTGGATTGTGACATGTTTTGGCTGGCGTTCGCGAGCTTTTGATTTTTTCGCGAAAAAATCTGGATTTTCTCGACCGCTAGGGCGCTCCGAACGTTTTGCGCCATTTTTCGGGTCATTTGCTCGCAGTTGGATTGTGACATGTTTTGGCTGGCGTTCGCCAGCTTTTGATTTTTTCGCGGAAAAAACTGGATTTTCTCGACCGCTAGGGCGCTCGGAACGTTTTGCGCCATTTTTCGGGTCATTTGCTCGCAGTTGGATTGTGACATTTTTTGGCTGGCGTTCGCGAGCTTTTGATTTTTTCGCGGAAAAAAACTGGATTTTCCCGACCGCTAGGGCGCTCCGAACGTTTTGCCCTATTTTTCGGGTCATTTGCTCGCAGTTGGATTGTGACATGTTTTGGCTGCCGTTCGCGAGCTTTTGATTTTTTCGCAGAAAAAAACTGGATTTTCTCGACCGCTAGGGCGCTCCAAACGTTTTGCGCCATTTTTCAGGTCATTTGCTCGCAGTTGGATTGTGACATGTTTTGGCTGGCGTTCGCGAGCTTTTGATTTTTTCGCGGAAAAAACTGGATTTTCTCGACCGCTAGGGCGCTCGGAACCTTTTGCGCCATTTTTGGGTCATTTGCTCGCAGTTGGATTGTGACATGTTTTGGCTAGCGTTCGCGAGCTTTTGATTTTTTCGCGGAAAAAACTGGATTTTCTCGACCACTAGGGCGCTCCGAACGTTTTGCGCCATTTTTCGGGTCATTTGCTCGCAGTTGGATTGTGACATGTTTTGGCTGGCGTTCGCGAGCTTTTGATTTTTTCGCGAAAAAATCTGGATTTTCTCGACCGCTAGAGCGCTCCGAACGTTTTGCGCCATTTTTCGGGTCATTTGCTCGCAGTTGGATTGTGACATGTTTTGGCTGGCGTTCGCGAGCTTTTGATTTTTTCGCGTAAAAAACTGGATTTTCTCGACCGCTGGGGCGCTCCGAACGTTTTGCGCCATTTTTCGGGTCATTTGCTCGCAGTTGGATTGTGACATGTTTTGGCTGGCGTTCGCGAGCTTTTGATTTTTTCGCGAAAAAAACTAGATTTTCTCGACAGCTAGGGCGCTCCGAACGTTTTGCGCCATTTTTCGGGTCATTTGCTCGCAGTTGGATTGTGACATGTTTTGGCTGTCGTTTGCGAGCTTTTGATTTTTTCGCAGAAAAAACTGGATTTTCTCGACCGCTAGGGCGCTCCAAACGTTTTGCGCCATTTTTCGGGTCATTTGTTCGCAGTTGGATTGTGACATGTTTTGGCTGGCGTTCGCGAGCTTTTGATTTTTTTCTCGGAAAAAACTGGATTTTCTCGACCACTAGGGCGCTGCGAACGTTTTGCGCCAATTTTCGGGTCATTTTCTCGCAGTTGGATTGTGACATGTTTTGGCTGGCGTTCGCGAGCTTTTGATTTTTTCGCGGAAAAAACTGGATTTTCTCGACCGCTAGGGCGCTCCGAACGTTTTGCGCCATTTTTCGGGTCATTTGCTCGCAGTTGGATTGTGACATGTTTTGGCTGGCGTTCGCGAGCTTTTGATTTTTTCGCGGAAAAAACTGGATTTTCTCGACCGCTAGGGCGCTCCGAACGTTTTGTGCCATTTTTCGGGTCATTTGTTCGCAGTTGGATTGTGACATGTTTTGGCTGGCGTTTGCGAGCTTTTGGTTTTTTCGCAGAAAAAACTAGATTTTCTCGACAGCTAGGGCGCTCCGAACGTTTTGCGCCATTTTTCGGGTCATTTGCTCGCAGTTGGATTGTGACATGTTTTGGCTGTCGTTTGCGAGCTTTTGATTTTTTCGCGGAAAAAACTGGATTTTCTCGACCGCTAGGGCGCTCCAAACGTTTTGCGCCATTTTTCGGGTCATTTGCTCGCAGTTGGATTGTGACATGTTTTGGCTGTCGTTTGCGAGCTTTTGATTTTTTCGCCGAAAAAACTGGATTTTCTCGACCGCTAGGGTGCTCCAAACGTTTTGCGCCATTTTTCGGTACATTTGTTCGCAGTTGGATTGTGACATGTTTTGGCTGGCGTTCGCGAGCTTTTGATTTTTTCGCGGAAAAAACTGTATTTTCTCGACCACTAGGGCGCTCCGAACGTTTTGCGCCATTTTCGGGTCATTTGCTCGCAGTTGGATTGTGACATGTTTTGGCTGGCGTTCGCGAGCTTTTGATTTTTTCGCAGAAAAAACTGGATTTTCTCGAACACTAGGGCGCTCCGAACGTTTTGCGCCAATTTTCGGGTCATTTGCTCGCAGTTGGATTGTGACATGTTTTGGCTGTCGTTTGCGAGCTTTTGATTTTTTCGCCGAAAAAACCGGATTTTCTCGACCGCTAGGGTGCTCCAAACGTTTTGCGCCATTTTTCGGGTCATTTGCTCGCAGTTGGATTGTGACATGTTTTGGCTGGCGTTCGCGAGCTTTTGATTTTTTCGCGGAAAAAACTGTATTTTCTCGACCACTAGGGCGCTCCGAACGTTTTGCGCCATTTTCGGGTCATTTGCTCGCAGTTGGATTGTGACATGTTTTGGCTGGCGTTCGCGAGCTTTTGATTTTTTCGCGGAAAAAAACTGGATTTTCTCGACCGCTAGGGCGCTCCGAACGTTTTGCGCCATTTTTCGGGTCATTTGCTCGCAGTTGGATTGTGACATTTTTTGGCTGGCGTTCGCGAGCTTTTGATTTTTTCGCGGAAAAAAACTGGATTTTCTCGACCGCTAGGGCGCTCCGAACGTTTTGCGCCATTTTTCGGGTCATTTGCTCGCAGTTGGATTGTGACATGTTTTGGCTGTCGTTTGCGAGCTTTTGATTTTTTCGCAGAAAAAACTGGATTTTCTCGACCGCTAGGGCGCTCCAAATGTTTTGCGCCATTTTTCGGGTCATTTGCTCGCAGTTGGATTGTGACATGTTTTGGCTGGCGTTCGCGAGCTTTTGATTTTTTCGCGGAAAAAACTGGATTTTCTCGACCACTAGGGCGCTCCGAACGTTTTGCGTCATTTTTCGGGTCATTTGCTCGCAGTTGGATTGTGACATGTTTTGGCTGCCGTTCGCGAGCTTTTGATTTTTTCGCGGAAAAAACTGGATTTTCTCGACTACTAGGGCGCTCCGAACGTTTTGCGCCATTTTTCGGGTCATTTGCTCGCAGTTGGATTGTGACATGTTTTGGCTGGCGTTCGCGAGCATTTGATTTTTTCGCGGAAAAAACTGGATTTTCTCGACCGCTAGGGCGCTCCGAACGTTTTGCGCCATTTTTCGGGTCATTTGCTCGCAGTTGGATTGTGACATGTTTTGGCTGGCGTTCGCGAGCTTTTGATTTTTTCGCGGAAAAAACTGGATTTTCTCGACCGCTAGGGATACAAACGTTTTGCGCCATTTTTCGGGTCATTTGCTCGCAGTTGGTTTGTGATATGTTTTTTCTGGCGTTCGCGAGCTTTTGATTTTTTCGCGGAAAAACTGGATTTTCTCGACCACTAGGGCGCTCCGAACGTTTTGCGCCATTTTTCGGGTCATTTGCTCGCAGTTGGATTGTGACATTTTTTGGCTGGCGTTCCCGAGCTTTTGATTTTTTCGCGGAAAAAAACTGGATTTTCTCGACCGCTAGGGCGCTCCGAACGTTTTGCGCCATTTTTCGGGTCATTTACTCGCAGTAGGATTGTGAAATGTTTTGGCTGGCGTTTGCGAGCTTTTGATTTTTTCGCAGAAAAAAGTGGATTTTCTCGACCACTAGGGCGCTCCGCACGTTTTGCGCCATTTTTCGGGTCATTTGCTCGCAGTTGGATTGTGACATGTTTTGGCTGCCGTTCGCGAGCTTTTGATTTTTTCGCGGAAAAAACTGGATTTTCTCGACCGCTAGGGCGCTCCGAACGTTTTGCGCTAATTTTCGGGTCATTTGCTCGCAGTTGGATTGTGACATTTTTTGGCTGGCGTTCGCGAGCTTTTGATTTTTTCCCGGAAAAAACTGGATTTTCTCGACCACTATGGCGCTGCGAACGTTTTGCGCCATTTTTCGGGTCATTTGCTCGCAGTTGGATTGTGACATGTTTTGGCTGGCGTTCGCGAGCTTTTGATTTTTTCGCGGAAAAAACTGGATTTTCTCGACCGCTAGGGCGCTCCGAACGTTTTGCGCCATTTTTCGGGTCATTTGCTCGCAGTTGGATTGTGACATGTTTTGGCTGGCGTTCGCGAGCTTTTGATTTTTTCGCGGAAAAAACTGGATTTTCTCGACCACTAGGGCGCTCCGAACGTTTTGCGCCATTTTTCGGGTCATTTGCTCGCAGTTGGATTGTGACATGTTTTGGCTGGCGTTCGCGAGCTTTTGATTTTTTAGCGGAAAAAACTGGATTTTCTCGACCACTAGGGCGCTCCGAACGTTTTGCGCCATTTTTCGGGTCATTTGCTCGCAGTTGGATTGTGACATGTTTTGGCTGGCGTTCGCGAGCTTTTGATTTTTTCGCGAAAAAATCTGGATTTTCTCGACCACTAGGGCGCTCCGAACGTTTTGCGCCATTTTTCGGATCATTTGCTCGCAGTTGGATTGTGACATGTTTTGGCTGGCGTTCGCGAGCTTTTGATTGTTTCGCGGAAAAAACAGGATTTTCTCGACCACTAGGGCGCTCCGAACGTTTTGCGCCATTTTTCGGGTCATTTGCTCGCAGTTGGATTGTGACATGTTTTGGCTGGCGTTCGCGAGCTTTTGATTTTTTCGCGGAAAAAACTGGATTTTCTCGACCGCTAGGGCGCTCCGAACGTTTTGCGCCATTTTTCGGGTCATTTGCTCGCAGTTGGATTGTGACATGTTTTGGCTGGCGTTCGCGAGCTTTTGATTTTTTCGCGGAAAAAAACTGGATTTTCTCGACCGCTAGGGCGCTCCGAACGTGTTGTGCCATTTTTCGGGTCATTTGCTCGCAGTTGGATTGTGACATGTTTTGGCTGGCGTTTGCGAGCTTTTGATTTTTTCGCAGAAAAAACTGGATTTTCTCGACCGATAGGGCGCTCCGAACGTTTTGCGCCATTTTTCGGGTCATTTGCTCGCAGTTGGATTGTGACATGTTTTGGCTGGCGTTCGCGAGCTTTTGATTTTTTCGCGGAAAAAACTGGATTTTCTCGACCACTAGGGCGCTCCGAACGTTTTGCGCCCCGAACGTTTTGCGCCATTTTTCGGGTCATTTGCTCGCAGTTGGATTGTGACATGTTTTGGCTGGCGTTCGCGAGCTTTTGATTTTTTAGCGGAAAAAACTGGATTTTCTCGACCACTAGGGCGCTCCGAACGTTTTGCGCCATTTTTCGGGTCATTTGCTCGCAGTTGGATTGTGACATGTTTTGGCTGGCGTTCGCGAGCTTTTGATTTTTTCGCGAAAAAATCTGGATTTTCTCGACCGCTAGGGCGCTCCGAACGTTTTGCGCCATTTTTCGGGTCATTTGCTCGCAGTTGGATTGTGACATGTTTTGGCTGGCGTTCGCGAGCTTTTGATTTTTTCGCGGAAAAAACTGGATTTTCTCGACCGCTAGGGCGCTCGGAACGTTTTGCGCCATTTTTCGGGTCATTTGCTCGCAGTTGGATTGTGACATTTTTTGGCTGGCGTTCGCGAGCTTTTGATTTTTTCGCGGAAAAAACTGGATTTTCCCGACCGCTAGGGCGCTCCGAACGTTTTGCGCTATTTTTCGGGTCATTTGCTCGTAGTTGGATTGTGACATGTTTTGGCTGCCGTTCGCGAGCTTTTGATTTTTTCGCAGAAAAAAACTGGATTTTCTCGACCGCTAGGGCGCTCCAAACGTGTTGCGCCATTTTTCAGGTCATTTGCTCGCAGTTGGATTGTGACATGTTTTGGCTGGCGTTCGCGAGCTTTTGATTTTTTCGCGGAAAAAACTGGATTTTCTCGACCGCTAGGGCGCTCGGAACCTTTTGCGCCATTTTTGGGTCATTTGCTCGCAGTTGGATTGTGACATGTTTTGGCTAGCGTTCGCGAGCTTTTGATTTTTTCGCGGAAAAAACTGGATTTTCTCGACCACTAGGGCGCTCCGAACGTTTTGCGCCATTTTTCGGGTCATTTGCTCGCAGTTGGATTGTGACATGTTTTGGCTGGCGTTCGCGAGCTTTTGATTTTTTCGCGAAAAAATCTGGATTTTCTCGACCGCTAGAGCGCTCCGAACGTTTTGCGCCATTTTTCGGGTCATTTGCTCGCAGTTGGATTGTGACATGTTTTGGCTGGCGTTCGCGAGCTTTTGATTTTTTCGCGTAAAAAACTGGATTTTCTCGACCGCTGGGGCGCTCCGAACGTTTTGCGCCATTTTTCGGGTCATTTGCTCGCAGTTGGATTGTGACATGTTTTGGCTGGCGTTCGCGAGCTTTTGATTTTTTCGCGAAAAAAACTAGATTTTCTCGACAGCTAGGGCGCTCCGAACGTTTTGCGCCATTTTTCGGGTCATTTGCTCGCAGTTGGATTGTGACATGTTTTGGCTGTCGTTTGCGAGCTTTTGATTTTTTCGCAGAAAAAACTGGATTTTCTCGACCGCTAGGGCGCTCCGAACGTTTTGCGCCATTTTTCGGGTCATTTGCTCGCAGTTGGATTGTGACATGTTTTGGCTGGCGTTCGCGAGCATTTGATTTTTTCGCGAAAAAAACTGGATTTTCTCGACCGCTAGGGCGCTCCGAACGTTTTGCGCCATTTTTCGGGTCATTTGCTCGCAGTTGGATTGTGACATGTTTTGGCTGGCGTTCGCGAGCATTTGATTTTTTCGCGGAAAAAACTGGATTTTCTCGACCGCTAGGGCGCTCCGAACGTTTTGCGCCATTTTTCGGGTCATTTGCTCGCAGTTGGATTGTGACATGTTTTGGCTGGCGTTCGCGAGCTTTTGATTTTTTCGCGGAAAAAACTGGATTTTCTCGACCGCTAGGGCGCTCCGAACGTTTTGCGCCATTTTTCGGGTCATTTGTTCGCAGTTGGATTGTGACATGTTTTGGCTGGCGTTTGCGAGCTTTTGATTTTTTCGCAGAAAAAACTGGATTTTCTCGACCGCTAGGGCGCTTCAAACGTTTTGCGCCATTTTTCGGGTCATTTGCTCGCAGTTGGATTGTGACATGTTTTGGCTGGCGTTCGCGAGCTTTTGATTTTTTCGCGAAAAAAAACTAGATTTTCTCGACAGCTAGGGCGCTCCGAACGTTTTGCGCCATTTTTCGGGTCATTTGCTCGCAGTTGGACTGTGACATGTTTTGGCTGTCGTTTGCGAGCTTTTGATTTTTTCGCCGAAAAAACTGGATTTTCTCGACCGCTAGGGTGCTCCAAACGTTTTGCGCCATTTTTCGGGTCATTTGCTCGCAGTTGGATTGTGACATGTTTTGGCTGGCGTTCGCGAGCTTTTGATTTTTTCGCGGAAAAAACTGGATTTTCTCGACCGCTAGGGCGCTCCGAACGTTTTGCGCCATTTTTCGGGTCATTTGTTCGCAGTTGGATTGTGACATGTTTTGGCTGGCGTTTGCGAGCTTTTGATTTTTTCGCAGAAAAAACTAGATTTTCTCGACAGCTAGGGCGCTCCGAACGTTTTGCGCCATTTTTCGGGTCATTTGCTCGCAGTTGGATTGTGACATGTTTTGGCTGTCGTTTGCGAGCTTTTGATTTTTTCGCGGAAAAAACTGGATTTTCTCGACCGCTAGGGCGCTCCAAACGTTTTGCGCCATTTTTCGGGTCATTTGCTCGCAGTTGGATTGTGACATGTTTTGGCTGCCGTTCGCGAGCTTTTGATTTTTTCGCGGAAAAAACTGTATTTTCTCGACCACTAGGGCGCTCCGAACGTTTTGCGCCAATTTTCGGGTCATTTGCTCGCAGTTGGATTGTGACATGTTTTGGCTGTCGTTTGCGAGCTTTTGATTTTTTCGCGGAAAAAAACTGGATTTTCTCGACCGCTAGGGTGCTACAAACGTTTTGCGCCATTTTTCGGGTCATTTGCTCGCAGTTGGATTGTGACATGTTTTGGCTGGCGTTCGCGAGCTTTTGATTTTTTCGCGGAAAAAACTGTATTTTCTCGACCACTAGGGCGCTCCGAACGTTTTGCGCCATTTACGGGTCATTTGCTCGCAGTTGGATTGTGACATGTTTTGGCTGGCGTTCGCGAGCTTTTGATTTTTTCGCGGAAAAAAACTAGATTTTCTCGACCGCTAGGGCGCTCCGAACGTTTTGCGCCATTTTTCGGGTCATTTGCTCGCAGTTGGATTGTGACATGTTTTGGCTGGCGTTCGCGAGCTTTTGATTTTTTCGCGGAAAAAAACTGGATTTTCTCGACCGCTAGGGCGCTCCGAACGTTTTGCGCCATTTTTCGGGTCATTTGCTCGCAGTTGGATTGTGACATGTTTTGGCTGTCGTTTGCGAGCTTTTGATTTTTTCGCAGAAAAAACTAGATTTTCTCGACCGCTAGGGCGCTCCAAATGTTTTGCGCCATTTTTCGGGTCATTTGCTCGCAGTTGGATTGTGACATGTTTTGGCTGGCGTTCGCGAGCTTTTGATTTTTTCGCGGAAAAAACTGTATTTTCTCGACCACTAGGGCGCTCCGAACGTTTTGCGCCATTTTTCGGGTCATTTGCTCGCAGTTGGATTGTGAAATGTTTTGGCTGCCGTTCGCGAGCTTTTGATTTTTTCGCGGAAAAAACTAGATTTTCTCGACCACTAGGGCGCTCCGAACGTTTTGCGCCATTTTTCGGGTCATTTGCTCGCAGTTGGATTGTGACATGTTTTGGCTGCCGTTCGCGAGCTTTTGATTTTTTCGCGGAAAAAACTGGATTTTCTCGACCACTAGGGCGCTCCGAACGTTTTGCGCCATTTTTCGGGTCATTTGCTCGCAGTTGGATTGTGACATGTTTTGGCTGGCGTTCGCGAGCATTTGATTTTTTCGCGAAAAAAACTGGATTTTCTCGACCGCTAGGGCGCTCCGAACGTTTTGCGCCATTTTTCGGGTCATTTGCTCGCAGTTGGATTGTGACATGTTTTGGCTGGCGTTCGCGAGATTTTGATTTTTTCGCGGAAAAAACTGGATTTTCTCGACCGCTAGGGCGCTCCGAACGTTTTGCGCCATTTTTCGGATCATTTGCTCGCAGTTGGATTGTGACATGTTTTGGCTGGCGTACGCGAGCTTTTGATTTTTTCGCGGAAAAAACTGGATTTTCTCGACCACTAGGGCGCTCCGAACGTTTTGCGCCATTTTTCGGGTCATTTGCTTGCAGTTGGATTGTGACATGTTTTGGCTGGCGTTCGCGAGCATTTGATTTTTTCGCGGAAAAAACTGGATTTTCTCGACCGCTAGGGCGCTCCGAACGTTTTGCGCCATTTTTCGGGTCATTTGCTCGCAGTTGGATTGTGACATGTTTTGGCTTGCGTTCGCGAGCATTTGATTTTTTCGCGGAAAAAACTGGATTTTCTCGACCGCTAGGGCGCTCCTAACGTTTTGCGCCATTTTTCGGGTCATTTGCTCGCAGTTGGATTGTGACATGTTTTGGCTGGCGTTCGCGAGCATTTGATTTTTTCGCGGAAAAAACTGGATTTTCTCGACCACTAGGGCGCTCCGAACGTTTTGCGCCAATTTTCGGGTCATTTGGTCGCAGTTGGATTGTGACATGTTTTGGCTGGCGTTCGCGAGCTTTTGATTTTTTCACGGAAAATACTGGATTTTCTCGACCACTAGGGCGCTCCGAACGTTTTGCGCCATTTTCGGGTCATTTGCTCGCAGTTGGATTGTGACACGTTTTGGCTGTCGTTTGCGAGCTTTTGATTTTTTCGCAGAAAAAACTGGATTTTCTCGACCGCTAGGGCGCTCCAAACGTTTTGCGCCATTTTTCGGGTCATTTGCTCGCAGTTGGATTGTGACATGTTTTGGCTGGCGTTCGCGAGCTTTTGATTTTTTCGCGGAAAAAACTGTATTTTCTCGACCACTAGGGCGCTCCGAACGTTTTGCGCCATTTTTCGGGTCATTTGCTCGCAGTTGGATTGTGACATGTTTTGGCTGGCGTTCGCGAGCTTTTGATTTTTTCGCGGAAAAAACTGGATTTTCTCGACCACTAGGGCGCTCCGAACGTTTTGTGCCATTTTTCAGGTCATTTGCTCGCAGTTGGATTGTGACATGTTTTGGCTGGCGTTTGCGAGCTTTTGATTTTTTCGCGGAAAAAACTGGATCTTCTCGACCACTAGGGCGCTCCGAACGTTTTGCGCCATTTTTCGGGTCATTTGCTCGCAGTTGGATTGTGACATGTTTTGGCTGGCGTTCGCGAGATTTTGATTTTTTCGCGGAAAAAACTGGATTTTCTCGACCGCTAGGGCGCTCCGAACGTTTTGCGCCATTTTTCGGGTCATTTGCTCGCAGTTGGATTGTGACATGTTTTGGCTGGCGTTCGCGAGCATTTGATTTTTTCGCGGAAAAAACTGGATTTTCTCGACTGCTAGGGCGCTCTGAACGTTTTGCGCTAATTTTCGGGTCATTTGCTCGCAGTTGGAGTGTGACATGTTTTGGCTGGCGTTCGCGAGCTTTTGATTTTTTTTCGGAAAAACTGGATTTTCTCGACCGCTAGGGCGCTCCAAACGTTTTGCGCCATATTTCGGGTCATTTGCTCGCAATTGTATTGTAACATGTTTTGGCTGGCGTTTGCGAGCTTCTGATATTTTCGGAGAAAAAACTGGATTTTCTCGACCACTAGGGCGCTCCAAACGTTTTGCGCCATTTTCGGGTCATTTGCTCGCAGTTGGATTGTGACATGTTTTGGCTGGCGTTCGCGAGCTTTTGATTTTTTCGCGGAAAAAACTGGATTTTCTCGACCGCTAGGGTGCTCCGAACGTTTTGCGCCATTTTTCGGGTCATTTGCTCGCAGTTGGATTGTGACATGTTTTGGCTGGCGTTCGCGAGCTTTTGATTTTCTCGTGGAAAAAACTGTATTTTCACGACCGCTTGGGCGCTCCGAACGTTTTGCGCCATTTTTCGGGTCATTTGCTCGCAGTTGGATTGTGACATGTTTTGGCTGACGTTCGCGAGCATTTGATTTTTTCGCGGAAAAAACTGGATTTTCTCGACCGCTAGGGCGCTCCGAACGTTTTGCGCCATTTTTCGGGTTATTTGCTCGCAGTTGGATTGTGACATGTTTTGGCTGGCGTTCGCGAGATTTTGATTTTTTCGCGGAAAAAACTGGATTTTCTCGACCGCTAGGGCGCTCCGAACGTTTTGCGCCATTTTTCGGGTCATTTGCTCGCAGTTGGATTGTGACATGTTTTGGCTGCCGTTCGCGAGCTTTTGATTTTTTCGCGGAAAAAACTGGATTTTCTCGACCACTAGGGCGCTCCGAACGTTTTGCGCCATTTTTCGGGTCATTTGCTCGCAGTTGGATTGTGACATGTTTTGGCTGGCGTTCGCGAGCATTTGATTTTTTCGCGGAAAAAACTGGATTTTCTCGACCGCTAGGGCGCTCCGAACGTTTTGCGCCATTTTTCGGGTCATTTGCTCGCAGTTGGATTGTGACATGTTTTGGCTGGCGTTCGCGAGCATTTGATTTTTTCGCGAAAAAAACTGGATTTTCTCGACCGCTAGGGCGCTCCGAACGTTTTGCGCCATTTTTCGGGTCATTTGCTCGCAGTTGGATTGTGACATGTTTTGGCTGGCGTTCGCGAGCATTTGATTTTTTCGCGGAAAAAACTGGATTTTCTCGACCGCTAGGGCGCTCCGAACGTTTTGCGCCATTTTTCGGGTCATTTGCTCGCAGTTGGATTGTGACATGTTTTGGCTGGCGTTCGCGAGCTTTTGATTTTTTCGCGGAAAAAACTGGATTTTCTCGACCGCTAGGGCGCTCCGAACGTTTTGCGCCATTTTTCGGGTCATTTGCTCGCAGTTGGATTGTGACATGTTTTGGCTGGCGTTCGCGAGCTTTTGATTTTTTCGCGAAAAAAAACTAGATTTTCTCGACAGCTAGGGCGCTCCGAACGTTTTGCGCCATTTTTCGGGTCATTTGCTCGCAGTTGGATTGTGACATGTTTTGGCTGGCGTTCGCGAGCTTTTGATTTTTTCGCGGAAAAAACTGGATTTTCTCGACCGCTAGGGCGCTCCGAACGTTTTGCGCCATTTTTCGGGTCATTTGTTCGCAGTTGGATTGTGACATGTTTTGGCTGGCGTTTGCGAGCTTTTGATTTTTTCGCAGAAAAAACTAGATTTTCTGGACAGCTAGGGCGCTCCGAACGTTTTGCGCCATTTTTCGGGTCATTTGCTCGCAGTTGGATTGTGACATGTTTTGGCTGTCGTTTGCGAGCTTTTGATTTTTTCGCGGAAAAAACTTAATTTTCTCGACCGCTAGGGCGCTCCAAACGTTTTGCGCCATTTTTCGGGTCATTTGCTCGCAGTTGGATTGTGACATGTTTTGGCTGGCGTTTGCGAGCTTTTGATTTTTTCGCGGAAAAAACTGTATTTTCTCGACCACTAGGGCGCTCCGAACGTTTTGCGCCAATTTTCGGGTCATTTGCTCGCAGTTGGATTGTGATATGTTTTGGCTGTCGTTTGCGAGCTTTTGATTTTTTCGCCGAAAAAACTGGATTTTCTCGACCGCTAGGGTGCTCCAAACGTTTTGCGCCATTTTTCGGGTCATTTGCTCGCAGTTGGATTGTGACATGTTTTGGCTGGCGTTCGCGAGCTTTTGATTTTTTCGCGGAAAAAACTGTATTTTCTCGACCACTAGGGCGCTCCGAACGTTTTGCGCCATTTTCGGGTCATTTGCTCGCAGTTGGATTGTGACATGTTTTGTGGCTGTCGTTTGCGAGCTTTTGATTTTTTCGCAGAAAAAACTGGATTTTCTCGACCGCTAGGGCGCTCCAAACGTTTTGCGCCATTTTTCGGGTCATTTGCTCGCAGTTGGATTGTGACATGTTTTGGCTGGCGTTCGCGAGCTTTTGATTTTTTCGCGGAAAAAACTGTATTTTCTCGACCACTAGGGCGCTCCGAACGTTTTGCGCCATTTTTCGGGTCATTTGCTCGCAGTTGGATTGTGACATGTTTTGGCTGGCGTTTGCGAGCTTTTGATTTTTTCGCGGAAAAAACTGGATTTTCTCGACCACTAGGGCGCTCCGAACGTTTTGCGCCAATTTTCGGGTCATTTGCTCGCAGTTGGATTGTGACATGTTTTGGCTGTCGTTTGCGAGCTTTTGATTTTTTCGCCGAAAAAACTGGATTTTCTCGACCGCTAGGGTGCTCCAAACGTTTTGCGCCATTTTTCGGGTCATTTGCTCGCAGTTGGATTGTGACATGTTTTGGCTGGCGTTCGCGAGCTTTTGATTTTTTCGCGGAAAAAACTGTATTTTCTCGACCACTAGGGCGCTCCGAACGTTTTGCGCCATTTTCGGGTCATTTGCTCGCAGTTGGATTGTGACATGTTTTGGCTGGCGTTCGCGAGCTTTTGATTTTTTCGCGGAAAAAAACTGGATTTTCTCGACCGCTAGGGCGCTCCGAACGTTTTGCGCCATTTTTCGGGTCATTTGCTCGCAGTTGGATTGTGACATTTTTTGGCTGGCGTTCGCGAGCTTTTGATTTTTTCGCGGAAAAAAACTGGATTTTCTCGACCGCTAGGGCGCTCCGAACGTTTTGCGCCATTTTTCGGGTCATTTGCTCGCAGTTGGATTGTGACATGTTTTGGCTGTCGTTTGCGAGCTTTTGATTTTTTCGAAGAAAAAACCGGATTTTCTCGACCGCTAAGGCGCTCCAAATGTTTTGCGCCATTTTTCGGGTCATTTGCTCGCAGTTGGATTGTGACATGTTTTGGCTGGCGTTCGCGAGCTTTTGATTTTTTCGCGGAAAAAACTGTATTTTCTCGACCACTAGGGCGCTCCGAACATTTTGCGCCATTTTTCGGGTCATTTGCTCGCAGTTGGATTGTGAAATGTTTTGGCTTGCGTTCGCGAGCTTTTGATTTTTTCGCGAGAAAAAACTAGATTTTCTCGACAGCTAGGGCGCTCCGAACGTTTTGCGCCATTTTTCGGGTCATTTGCTCGCAGTTGGATTGTGACATGTTTTGGCTGGCGTTCGCGAGCTTTTGATTTTTTCGCGGAAAAAACTGGATTTTCTCGACCACTAGGGCGCTCCGAACGTTTTGCGCCATTTTTCGGGTCATTTGCTCGCAGTTGGATTGTGACATGTTTTGGCTGGCGTTCGCGAGCATTTGATTTTTTCGCGGAAAAAACTGGATTTTCTCGACCGCTAGGGCGCTCCGAACGTTTTGCGCTATTTTTCGGGTCATTTGGTCGCAGTTGGATTGTGACATGTTTTGGCTGGCGTTCGCGAGATTTTGATTTTTTCGCGGAAAAAACTGGATTTTCTCGACCGCTAGGGCGCTCCGAACGTTTTGCGCCATTTTTCAGGTCATTTGCTCGCAGTTGGATTGTGACATGTTTTGGCTGGCGTTCGCGAGCTTTTGATTTTTTCGCGGAAAAAACTGGATTTTCTCGACCACTAGGGCGCTCCAAACGTTTTGCGCCATTTTCGGGTCATTTGCTCGCAGTTGGATTGTGACATGTTTTGGCTGCCGTTCGCGAGCTTTTGATTTTTTCGCGGAAAAAACTGGATTTTCTCGACCGCTAGGGCGCTCCGAACGTTTTGCGCCATTTTTCGGGTCATTTGCTCGCAGTTGGATTGTGACATGTTTTGGCTGGCGTTCGCGAGCTTTTGATTTTCTCGTGGAAAAAACTGTATTTTCACGACCGCTTGGGCGCTCCGAACGTTTTGCGCCATTTTTCGGGTCATTTGCTCGCAGTTGGATTGTGACATGTTTTGGCTGACGTTCGCGAGCATTTGATTTTTTCGCGGAAAAAACTGGATTTTCTCGACCGCTAGGGCGCTCCGAACGTTTTGCGCCATTTTTCGGGTCATTTGCTCGCAGTTGGATTGTGACATGTTTTGGCTGGCGTTCGCGAGATTTTGATTTTTTCGCGGAAAAAACTGGATTTTCTCGACCGCTAGGGCGCTCCGAACGTTTTGCGCCATTTTTCGGGTCATTTGCTCGCAGTTGGATTGTGACATGTTTTGGCTGGCGTTCGCGAGCTTTTGATTTTTTCGCGGAAAAAACTGGATTTTATCGACTGCTAGGGCGCTCCGAACGTTTTGCGCTAATTTTCGGGTCATTTGCTCGCAGTTGGAGTGTGACATGTTTTGGCTGGCGTTCGCGAGCTTTTGATTTTTTCCCGGAAAAAACTGGATTTTCTCGACCGCTAGGCCGCTCTAAACGTTTTGCGCCATATTTCGGGTCATTTGCTCGCAATTGTATTGTAACATGTTTTGGCTGGCGTTCGCGAGCTTTTGATTTTTTCGCGGAAAAAACTGGATTTTCTCGACCACTAGGGCGCTCCAAACGTTTTGCGCCATTTTCGGGTCATTTGCTCGCAGTTGGATTGTGACATGTTTTGGCTGCCGTTCGCGAGCTTTTGATTTTTTCGCGGAAAAAACTGCGCCATTTTTCGGGTCATTTGCTCGCAGTTGGATTGTGACATGTTTTGGCTGGCGTTTGCGAGCTTTTGATTTTTTCGCGAAAAAAACTGGATTTTCTCGACCGCTAGGGCGCTCCGAACGTTTTCCGCCAATTTTCAGGTCATTTGCTCGCAGTTGGATTGTGACATGTTTTTGCTGGCGTTCGCGAGCTTTTGATTTTTTCGCGGAAAAAACTGGATTTTCTCGACCGCTAGGGCGCTCCGAACGTTTTGCGCCATTTTCGGGTCATTTGCTCGCAGTTGGATTGTGACATGTTTTGGCTGGCGTTCGCGAGCTTTTGATTTTTTCGCGGAAAAAACTGGATTTTCTCGACCGCTAGGGCGCTCGGAACGTTTTGCGCCATTTTTCGGGTCATTTGCTCGCAGTTGGATTGTGACATGTTTTGGCTGGCGTTCGCGAGCTTTTGATTTTCTCGTGGAAAAAACTGTATTTTCACGACCGCTTGGGCGCTCCGAACGTTTTGCGCCATTTTTCGGGTCATTTGCTCGCAGTTGGATTGTGACATGTTTTGGCTGACGTTCGCGAGCATTTGATTTTTTCGCGGAAAAAACTGGATTTTCTCGACCGCTAGGGCGCTCCGAACGTTTTGCGCCATTTTTCGGGTCATTTGCTCGCAGTTGGATTGTGACATGTTTTGGCTGGCGTTCGCGAGATTTTGATTTTTTCGCGGAAAAAACTGGATTTTCTCGACCGCTAGGGCGCTCCGAACGTTTTGCGCCATTTTTCGGGTCATTTGCTCGCAGTTGGATTGTGAAATGTTTTGGCTGGCGTTCGCGAGCTTTTGATTTTTTCGCGGAAAAAACTGGATTTTCTCGACCGCTGGGGCGCTCCGAACGTTTTGCGCCATTTTTCGGGTCATTTGCTCGCAGTTGGATTGTGACATGTTTTGGCTGGCGTTCCCGAGCTTTTGATTTTTTCGCGGAAAAAACTGGATTTTCTCGACTGCTAGGGCGCTCCGAACGTTTTGCGCTAATTTTCGGGTCATTTGCTCGCAGTTGGAGTGTGACATGTTTTGGCTGGCGTTCGCGAGCTTTTGATTTTTTCCCGGAAAAAACTGGATTTTCTCGACTGCTAGGGCGCTCGGAACGTTTTGCGCCATTTTTCGGGTCATTTGCTCGCAGTTGGATTGTGACATGTTTTGGCTGGCGTTCGCGAGCTTTTGATTTTCTCGTGGAAAAAACTGTATTTTCACGACCGCTTGGGCGCTCCGAACGTTTTGCGCCATTTTTCGGGTCATTTGCTCGCAGTTGGATTGTGACATGTTTTGGCTGACGTTCGCGAGCATTTGATTTTTTCGCGGAAAAAACTGGATTTTCTCGACCGCTAGGGCGCTCCGAACGTTTTGCGCCATTTTTCGGGTCATTTGCTCGCAGTTGGATTGTGACATGTTTTGGCTGGCGTTCGCGAGATTTTGATTTTTTCGCGGAAAAAACTGGATTTTCTCGACCGCTAGGGCGCTCCGAACGTTTTGCGCCATTTTTCGGGTCATTTGCTCGCAGTTGGATTGTGAAATGTTTTGGCTGGCGTTCGCGAGCTTTTGATTTTTTCCCGGAAAAAACTGGATTTTCTCGACCGCTAGGGCGCTCCGAACGTTTTGCGCCATTTTTCGGGTCATTTGCTCGCAGTTGGATTGTGACATGTTTTGGCTGGCGTTCCCGAGCTTTTGATTTTTTCGCGGAAAAAACTGGATTTTCTCGACTGCTAGGGCGCTCCGAACGTTTTGCGCTAATTTTCGGGTCATTTGCTCGCAGTTGGAGTGTGACATGTTTTGGCTGGCGTTCGCGAGCTTTTGATTTTTTCCCGGAAAAAACTGGATTTTCTCGACCGCTAGGGCGCTCCAAACGTTTTGCGCCATATTTCGGGTCATTTGCTCGCAATTGTATTGTAACATGTTTTGGCTGGCGTTCGCGAGCTTTTGATTTTTTCGCGGAAAAAACTGGATTTTCTCGACCACTAGGGCGCTCCAAACGTTTTGCGCCATTTTCGGGTCATTTGCTCGCAGTTGGATTGTGACATGTTTTGGCTGCCGTTCGCGAGCTTTTGATTTTTTTGCGGAAAAAACTGGATTTTCTCGACCGCTAGGG
This sequence comes from Oxycera nigricornis, assembly GCA_963942545.1. NCBI lineage: Eukaryota > Metazoa > Arthropoda > Insecta > Diptera > Stratiomyidae > Oxycera > Oxycera nigricornis. Next base: position 31,202,520 of record OZ012663.1, on the reverse strand, counting down.
CGCTCCGAACGTTTTGCGCCATTTTTCGGGTCATTTGCTCGCAGTTGGATTGTGACATGTTTTGGCTGGCGTTCGCGAGCTTTTGATTTTTTCGCGGAAAAAACTGGATTTTCTCGACCGCTAGGGCGCTCGGAACGTTTTGCGCCATTTTTCGGGTCATTTGCTCGCAGTTGGATTGTGACATGTTTTGGCTGGCGTTCGCGAGCTTTTGATTTTCTCGTGGAAAAAACTGTATTTTCACGACCGCTTGGGCGCTCCGAACGTTTTGCGCCATTTTTCGGGTCATTTGCTCGCAGTTGGATTGTGACATGTTTTGGCTGACGTTCGCGAGCATTTGATTTTTTCGCGGAAAAAACTGGATTTTCTCGACCGCTAGGGCGCTCCGAACGTTTTGCGCCATTTTTCGGGTCATTTGCTCGCAGTTGGATTGTGACATGTTTTGGCTGGCGTTCGCGAGATTTTGATTTTTTCGCGGAAAAAACTGGATTTTCTCGACCGCTAGGGCGCTCCGAACGTTTTGCGCCATTTTTCGGGTCATTTGCTCGCAGTTGGATTGTGAAATGTTTTGGCTGGCGTTCGCGAGCTTTTGATTTTTTCGCGGAAAAAACTGGATTTTCTCGACCACTAGGGCGCTCCGAACGTTTTGCGCCATTTTTCGGGTCATTTGCTCGCAGTTGGATTGTGACATGTTTTGGCTGGCGTTCCCGAGCTTTTGATTTTTTCGCGGAAAAAAACTGGATTTTCTCGACTGCTAGGGCGCTCCGAACGTTTTGCGCTAATTTTCGGGTCATTTGCTCGCAGTTGGAGTGTGACATGTTTTGGCTGGCGTTCGCGAGCTTTTGATTTTTTCCCGGAAAAAACTGGATTTTCTCGACCGCTAGGGCGCTCCAAACGTTTTGCGCCATATTTCGGGTCATTTGCTCGCAATTGTATTGTAACATGTTTTGGCTGGCGTTCGCGAGCTTTTGATTTTTTCGCGGAAAAAACTGGATTTTCTCGACCACTAGGGCGCTCCAAACGTTTTGCGCCATTTTCGGGTCATTTGCTCGCAGTTGGATTGTGACATGTTTTGGCTGCCGTTCGCGAGCTTTTGATTTTTTCGCGGAAAAAACTGGATTTTCTCGACCGCTAGGGCGCTCCGAACGTTTTGCGCCATTTTTCGGGTCATTTGCTCGCAGTTGGATTGTGACATGTTTTGGCTGGCGTTCGCGAGCTTTTGATTTTCTCGTGGAAAAAACTGTATTTTCACGACCGCTTGGGCGCTCCGAACGTTTTGCGCCATTTTTCGGGTCATTTGCTCGCAGTTGGATTGTGACATGTTTTGGCTGACGTTCGCGAGCATTTGATTTTTTCGCGGAAAAAACTGGATTTTCTCGACCGCTAGGGCGCTCCGAACGTTTTGCGCCATTTTTCGGGTCATTTGCTCGCAGTTGGATTGTGACATGTTTTGGCTGGCGTTCGCGAGCTTTTGATTTTTTCGCGGAAAAAACTGGATTTTCTCGACCACTAGGGCGCTCCGAACGTTTTGCGCCATTTTTCGGGTCATTTGCTCGCAGTTGGATTGTGACATGTTTTGGCTGGCGTTCGCGAGCATTTGATTTTTTCGCGGAAAAAACTGGATTTTCTCGACCGCTAGGGCGCTCCGAACGTTTTGCGCCATTTTTCGGGTCATTTGGTCGCAGTTGGATTGTGACATGTTTTGGCTGGCGTTCGCGAGCTTTTGATTTTTTCGCGGAAAAAACTGGATTTTCTCGACCACTAGGGCGCTCCAAACGTTTTGCGCCATTTTCGGGTCATTTGCTCGCAGTTGGATTGTGACATGTTTTGGCTGCCGTTCGCGAGCTTTTGATTTTTTCGCGGAAAAAACTGGATTTTCTCGACCGCTAGGGCGCTCCGAACGTTTTGCGCCATTTTTCGGGTCATTTGCTCGCAGTTGGATTGTGACATGTTTTGGCTGGCGTTCGCGAGCTTTTGATTTTCTCGTGGAAAAGAATGTATTTTCACGACCGTTTGGGCGCTCCGAACGTTTTGCGCCATTTTTCGGGTCATTTGCTCGCAGTTGGATTGTGACATGTTTTGGCTGCCGTTCGCGAGCATTTGATTTTTTCGCGGGAAAAACTGGATTTTCTCGACCGCTAGGGCGCTCCGAACGTTTTGCGCCATTTTTCGGGTCATTTGCTCGCAGTTGGATTGTGACATGTTTTGGCTGGCGTTCGCGAGATTTTGATTTTTTCGCGGAAAAAACTGGATTTTCTCGACCGCTAGGGCGCTCCGAACGTTTTGCGCCATTTTTCGGGTCATTTGCTCGCAGTTGGATTGTGACATGTTTTGGCTGGCGTTCGCGAGCTTTTGATTTTTTCGCGGAAAAAACTGGATTTTATCGACTGCTAGGGCGCTCCGAACGTTTTGCGCTAATTTTCGGGTCATTTGCTCGCAGTTGGAGTGTGACATGTTTTGGCTGGCGTTCGCGAGCTTTTGATTTTTTCCCGGAAAAAACTGGATTTTCTCGACCGCTAGGCCGCTCCAAACGTTTTGCGCCATATTTCAGGTCATTTGCTCGCAATTGTATTGTAACATTTTTTGGCTGGCGTTCGCGAGATTTTGATTTTTTCGCGGAAAAAACTGGATTTTCTCGACCACTAGGGCGCTCCAAACGTTTTGCGCCATTTTCGGGTCATTTGCTCGCAGTTGGATTGTGACATGTTTTGGCTGCCGTTCGCGAGCTTTTGATTTTTTCGCGGAAAAAACTGCGCCATTTTTCGGGTCATTTGCTCGCAGTTGGATTGTGACATGTTTTGGCTGGCGTTTGCGAGCTTTTGATTTTTTCGCGAAAAAAACTGGATTTTCTCGACCGCTAGGGCGCTCCGAACGTTTTCCGCCAATTTTCAGGTCATTTGCTCGCAGTTGGATTGTGACATGTATTTGCTGGCGTTCGCGAGCTTTTGATTTTTTCGCGGAAAAAACTGGATTTTCTCGACCGCTAGGGCGCTCCGAACGTTTTGCGCCATTTTCGGGTCATTTGCTCGCAGTTGGATTGTGACATGTTTTGGCTGGCGTTCGCGAGCTTTTGATTTTTTCGCGGAAAAAACTGGATTTTCTCGACCGCTAGGGCGCTCGGAACGTTTTGCGCCATTTTTCGGGTCATTTGCTCGCAGTTGGATTGTGACATGTTTTGGCTGGCGTTCACGAGCTTTTGATTTTCTCGTGGAAAAAACTGTATTTTCACGACCGCTTGGGCGCTCCGAACGTTTTGCGCCATTTTTCGGGTCATTTGCTCGCAGTTGGATTGTGACATGTTTTGGCTGACGTTCGCGAGCATTTGATTTTTTCGCGGAAAAAACTGGATTTTCTCGACCGCTAGGGCGCTCCGAACGTTTGCGCCATTTTTCGGGTCATTTGCTCGCAGTTGGATTGTGACATGTTTTGGCTGGCGTTCGCGAGATTTTGATTTTTTCGCGGAAAAAACTGGATTTTCTCGACCGCTAGGGCGCTCCGAACGTTTTGCGCCATTTTTCGGGTCATTTGCTCGCAGTTGGATTGTGAAATGTTTTGGCTGGCGTTCGCGAGCTTTTGATTTTTTCGCGGAAAAAACTGGATTTTCTCGACCACTAGGGCGCTCCGAACGTTTTGCGCCATTTTTCGGGACATTTGCTCGCAGTTGGATTGTGACATGTTTTGGCTGGCGTTCGCGAGCTTTTGATTTTTTCGCGGAAAAAACTGGATTTTCTCGACTGCTAGGGCGCTCCGAACGTTTTGCGCTAACTTTCGGGTCATTTGCTCGCAGTTGGAGTGTGACATATTTTGGCTGGCGTTCGCGAGCTTTTGATTTTTTCCCGGAAAAAACTGGATTTTCTCGACCGCTAGGGCGCTCCAAACGTTTTGCGCCATATTTCGGGTCATTTGCTCGCAATTGTATTGTAACATGTTTTGGCTGGCGTTCGCGAGCTTTTGATTTTTTCGCGGAAAAAACTGGATTTTCTCGACCACTAGGGCGCTCCAAACGTTTTGCGCCATTTTCGGGTCATTTGCTCGCAGTTGGATTGTGACATGTTTTGGCTGCCGTTCGCGAGCTTTTGATTTTTTCGCGGAAAAAACTGGATTTTCTCGACCGCTAGGGCGCTCGGAACGTTTTGCGCCATTTTTCGGGTCATTTGCTCGCAGTTGGATTGTGACATGTTTTGGCTGGCGTTCGCGAGCTTTTGATTTTCTCGTGGAAAAAACTGCGCCATTTTTCGGGTCATTTGCTCGCAGTTGGATTGAGACATGTTTTGGCTGGCGTTTGCGAGCTTTTGATTTTTTCGCGAAAAAAACTGGATTTTCTCGACCGCTAGGGCGCTCCGAACGTTTTGCGCCAATTTTCAGGTCATTTGCTCGCAGTTGGATTTTGACATGTTTTTGCTGGCGTTCATGAGCTTTCGATTTTTTCGCGGAAAAAACTGGATTTTCTCGACCGCTAGGGCGCTCCGAACGTTTTGCGCCAATTTTCAGGTCATTTGCTCGCAGTTGGATTGTGACATGTTTTTGCTGGCGTTCGCGAGCTTTCGATTTTTTCGCGGAAAAAACTGGATTTTCTCGACCGCTAGGGCGCTCCGAACGTTTTGCGCCATTTTCGGGTCATTTGCTCGCAGTTGGATTGTGACATGTTTTGGCTGGCGTTCGCGAGCTTTTGATTTTTTCGCGGAAAAAACTGGATTTTCTCGACCGCTAGGGCGCTCGGAACGTTTTGCGCCATTTTTCGGGTCATTTGCTCGCAGTTGGATTGTGATATGTTTTGGCTGGCGTTCGCGAGCTTTTGATTTTCTCGTGGAAAAAACTGTATTTTCACGACCGCTTGGGCGCTCCGAACGTTTTGCGCCATTTTTCGGGTCATTTGCTCGCAGTTGGATTGTGACATGTTTTGGCTGACGTTCGCGAGCATTTGATTTTTTCGCGGAAAAAACTGGATTTTCTCGACCGCTAGGGCGCTCCGAACGTTTTGCGCCATTTTTCGGGTCATTTGCTCGCAGTTGGATTGTGACATGTTTTGGCTGGCGTTCGCGAGATTTTGATTTTTTCGCGGAAAAAACTGGATTTTCTCGATCGCTAGGGCGCTCCGAACGTTTTGCGCCATTTTTCGGGTCATTTGCTCGCAGTTGGATTGTGAAATGTTTTGGCTGGCGTTCGCGAGCTTTTGATTTTTTCGCGGAAAAAACTGGATTTTCTCGACCGCTAGGGCGCTCCGAACGTTTTGCGCCATTTTTCGGGTCATTTGCTCGCAGTTGGATTGTGACATGTTTTGGCTGGCGTTCGCGAGCATTTGATTTTTTCGCGGAAAAAACTGGATTTTCTCGACCGCTAGGGCGCTCCGAACGTTTTGCGCCATTTTTCGGGTCATTTGCTCGCAGTTGGATTGTGACATGTTTTGGCTGGCGTTCGCGAGCTTTTGATTTTTTCGCGGAAAAAACTGGATTTTCTCGACTGCTAGGGCGCTCCGAACGTTTTGCGCTAATTTTCGGGTCATTTGCTCGCAGTTGGAGTGTGACATGTTTTGGCTGGCGTTCGCGAGCTTTTGATTTTTTCCCGGAAAAAACTGGATTTTCTCGACCGCTAGGCCGCTCCAAACGTTTTGCGCCATATTTCGGGTCATTTGCTCGCAATTGTATTGTAACATGTTTTGGCTGGCGTTCGCGAGCTTTTGATTTTTTCGCGGAAAAAACTGGATTTTCTCGACCACTAGGGCGCTCCAAACGTTTTGCGCCATTTTCGGGGCATTTGCTCGCAGTTGGATTGTGACATGTTTTGGCTGCCGTTCGCGAGCTTTTGATTTTTTCGCGGAAAAAACTGCGCCATTTTTCGGGTCATTTGCTCGCAGTTGGATTGTGACATGTTTTGGCTGGCGATTGCGACCTTTTGATTTTTTCGCGAAAAAAACTGGATTTTCTCGACCGCTAGGGCGCTCCGAACGTTTTCCGCCAATTTTCAGGTCATTTGCTCGCAGTTGGATTGTGACATGTTTTTGCTGGCGTTCGCGAGCTTTTGATTTTTTCGCGGAAAAAACTGGATTTTCTCGACCGCTAGGGCGCTCCGAACGTTTTGCGCCATTTTCGGGTCATTTGCTCGCAGTTGGATTGTGACATGTTTTGGCTGGCGTTCGCGAGCTTTTGATTTTTTCGCGGAAAAAACTGGATTTTCTCGACCGCTAGGGCGCTCGGAACGTTTTGCGCCATTTTTCGGGTCATTTGCTCGCAGTTGGATTGTGACATGTTTTGGCTGGCGTTCGCGAGCTTTTGATTTTCTCGTGGAAAAAACTGTATTTTCACGACCGCTTGGGCGCTCCGAACGTTTTGCGCCATTTTTCGGGTCATTTGCTCGCAGTTGGATTGTGACATGTTTTGGCTGGCGTTCGCGAGCTTTTGATTTTTTCGCGGAAAAAACTGGATTTTCTCGACTGCTAGGGCGCTCCGAACGTTTTGCGCTAATTTTCGGGTCATTTGCTCGCAGTTGGAGTGTGACATGTTTTGGCTGGCGTTCGCGAGCTTTTGATTTTTTCCCGGAAAAAACTGGATTTTCTCGACCGCTAGGCCGCTCCAAACGTTTTGCGCCATATTTCGGGTCATTTGCTCGCAATTGTATTGTAACATGTTTTGGCTGGCGTTCGCGAGCTTTTGATTTTTTCGCGGAAAAAACTGGATTTTCTCGACCACTAGGGCGCTCCAAACGTTTTGCGCCATTTTCGGGGCATTTGCTCGCAGTTGGATTGTGACATGTTTTGGCTGCCGTTCGCGAGCTTTTGATTTTTTCGCGGAAAAAACTGCGCCATTTTTCGGGTCATTTGCTCGCAGTTGGATTGTGACATGTTTTGGCTGGCGATTGCGACCTTTTGATTTTTTCGCGAAAAAAACTGGATTTTCTCGACCGCTAGGGCGCTCCGAACGTTTTCCGCCAATTTTCAGGTCATTTGCTCGCAGTTGGATTGTGACATGTTTTTGCTGGCGTTCGCGAGCTTTTGATTTTTTCGCGGAAAAAACTGGATTTTCTCGACCGCTAGGGCGCTCCGAACGTTTTGCGCCATTTTCGGGTCATTTGCTCGCAGTTGGATTGTGACATGTTTTGGCTGGCGTTCGCGAGCTTTTGATTTTTTCGCGGAAAAAACTGGATTTTCTCGACCGCTAGGGCGCTCCGAACGTTTTGCGCCATTTTTCGGGTCATTTGCTCGCAGTTGGATTGTGACATGTTTTGGCTGACGTTCGCGAGCATTTGATTTTTTCGCGGAAAAAACTGGATTTTCTCGACCGCTAGGGCGCTCCGAACGTTTGCGCCATTTTTCGGGTCATTTGCTCGCAGTTGGATTGTGACATGTTTTGGCTGGCGTTCGCGAGATTTTGATTTTTTCGCGGAAAAAACTGGATTTTCTCGACCGCTAGGGCGCTCCGAACGTTTTGCGCCATTTTTCGGGTCATTTGCTCGCAGTTGGATTGTGAAATGTTTTGGCTGGCGTTCGCGAGCTTTTGATTTTTTCGCGGAAAAAACTGGATTTTCTCGACCACTAGGGCGCTCCGAACGTTTTGCGCCATTTTTCGGGACATTTGCTCGCAGTTGGATTGTGACATGTTTTGGCTGGCGTTCGCGAGCTTTTGATTTTTTCGCGGAAAAAACTGGATTTTCTCGACTGCTAGGGCGCTCCGAACGTTTTGCGCTAATTTTCGGGTCATTTGCTCGCAGTTGGAGTGTGACATGTTTTGGCTGGCGTTCGCGAGCTTTTGATTTTTTCCCGGAAAAAACTGGATTTTCTCGACCGCTAGGGCGCTCCAAACGTTTTGCGCCATATTTCGGGTCATTTGCTCGCAATTGTATTGTAACATGTTTTGGCTGGCGTTCGCGAGCTTTTGATTTTTTCGCGGAAAAAACTGGATTTTCTCGACCACTAGGGCGCTCCAAACGTTTTGCGCCATTTTCGGGTCATTTGCTCGCAGTTGGATTGTGACATGTTTTGGCTGCCGTTCGCGAGCTTTTGATTTTTTCGCGGAAAAAACTGGATTTTCTCGACCGCTAGGGCGCTCGGAACGTTTTGCGCCATTTTTCGGGTCATTTGCTCGCAGTTGGATTGTGACATGTTTTGGCTGGCGTTCGCGAGCTTTTGATTTTCTCGTGGAAAAAACTGTATTTTCACGACCGCTTGGGCGCTCCGAACGTTTTGCGCCATTTTTCGGGTCATTTGCTCGCAGTTGGATTGTGACATGTTTTGGCTGACGTTCGCGAGCATTTGATTTTTTCGCGGAAAAAACTGGATTTTCTCGACCGCTAGGGCGCTCCGAACGTTTTGCGCCATTTTTCGGGTCATTTGGTCGCAGTTGGATTGTGACATGTTTTGGCTGGCGTTCGCGAGATTTTGATTTTTTCGCGGAAAAAACTGGATTTTCTCGACCGCTAGGGCGCTCCGAACGTTTTGCGCCATTTTTCGGGTCATTTGCTCGCAGTTGGATTGTGAAATGTTTTGGCTGGCGTTCGCGAGCTTTTGATTTTTTCGCGGAAAAAACTGGATTTTCTCGACCACTAGGGCGCTCCGAACGTTTTGCGCCATTTTTCGGGTCATTTGCTCGCAGTTGGATTGTGACATGTTTTGGCTGGCGTTCGCGAGCATTTGATTTTTTCGCGGAAAAAACTGGATTTTCTCGACCGCTAGGGCGCTCCGAACGTTTTGCGCCATTTTGCGGGTCATTTGCTCGCAGTTGGATTGTGACATGTTTTGGCTGGCGTTCGCGAGCTTTTGATTTTTTCGCGGAAAAAACTGTATTTTCTCGACCACTAGGGCGCTCCGAACGTTTTGCGCCATTTTTCGGGTCATTTGCTCGCAGTTGGATTGTGAAATGTTTTGGCTGGCGTTCGCGAGCTTTTGATTTTTTCGCGAGAAAAAACTAGTTTTTCTCGACAGCTAGGGCGCTCCGAACGTTTTGCGCCATTTTTCGGGTCATTTGCTCGCAGTTGGATTGTGACATGTTTTGGCTGGCGTTCGCGAGCTTTTGATTTTTTCGCGGAAAAAACTGGATTTTCTCGACCACTAGGGCGCTCCGAACGTTTTGCGCCATTTTTCGGGTCATTTGCTCGCAGTTGGATTGTGACATGTTTTGGCTGGCGTTCGCGAGCATTTGATTTTTTCGCGGAAAAAACTGGATTTTCTCGACCGCTAGGGCGCTCCGAACGTTTTGCGCCATTTTTCGGGTCATTTGCTCGCAGTTGGATTGTGACATGTTTTGGCTGGCGTTCGCGAGCTTTTGATTTTTTCGCGGAAAAAACTGTATTTTCTCGACCGCTAGGGCGCTCCGAACGTTTTGCGCCATTTTTCGGGTCATTTGCTCGCAGTTGGATTGTGACATGTTTTGGCTGGCGTTCGCGAGCTTTTGATTTTTTCGCGGAAAAAACTGGATTTTCTCGACTGCTAGGGCGCTCCGAACGTTTTGCGCTAATTTTCGGGTCATTTGCTCGCAGTTGGAGTGTGACATGTTTTGGCTGGCGTTCGCGAGCTTTTGATTTTTTCCCGGAAAAAACTGGATTTTCTCGACCGCTAGGCCGCTCCAAACGTTTTGCGCCATATTTCGGGTCATTTGCTCGCAATTGTATTGTAACATGTTTTGGCTGGCGTTCGCGAGCTTTTGATTTTTTCGCGGAAAAAACTGGATTTTCTCGACCACTAGGGCGCTCCAAACGTTTTGCGCCATTTTCGGGTCATTTGCTCGCAGTTGGATTGTGACATGTTTTGGCTGCCGTTCGCGAGCTTTTGATTTTTTCGCGGAAAAAACTGGATTTTCTCGACCGCTAGGGCGCTCCGAACGTTTTGCGCCATTTTTCGGGTCATTTGCTCGCAGTTGGATTGTGACATGTTTTGGCTGGCGTTCGCGAGCTTTTGATTTTCTCGTGGAAAAAACTGCGCCATTTTTCGGGTCATTTGCTCGCAGTTGGATTGTGACATGTTTTGGCTGGCGTTCGCGAGCTTTTGATTTTTTCGCGGAAAAAACTGGATTTTCTCGACCGCTAGGGCGCTCGGAACGTTTTGCGCCATTTTTCGGGTCATTTGCTCGCAGTTGGATTGTGACATGTTTTGGCTGGCGTTCGCGAGCTTTTGATTTTCTCGTGGAAAAAACTGTATTTTCACGACCGCTTGGGCGCTCCGAACGTTTTGCGCCATTTTTCGGGTCATTTGCTCGCAGTTGGATTGTGACATGTTTTGGCTGACGTTCGCGAGCATTTGATTTTTTCGCGGAAAAAACTGGATTTTCTCGACCGCTAGGGCGCTCCGAACGTTTGCGCCATTTTTCGGGTCATTTGCTCGCAGTTGGATTGTGACATGTTTTGGCTGGCGTTCGCGAGATTTTGATTTTTTCGCGGAAAAAACTGGATTTTCTCGACCGCTAGGGCGCTCCGAACGTTTTGCGCCATTTTTCGGGTCATTTGCTCGCAGTTGGATTGTGAAATGTTTTGGCTGGCGTTCGCGAGCTTTTGATTTTTTCGCGGAAAAAACTGGATTTTCTCGACCACTAGGGCGCTCCGAACGTTTTGCGCCATTTTTCGGGACATTTGCTCGCAGTTGGATTGTGACATGTTTTGGCTGGCGTTCGCGAGCTTTTGATTTTTTCGCGGAAAAAACTGGATTTTCTCGACTGCTAGGGCGCTCCGAACGTTTTGCGCTAATTTTCGGGTCATTTGCTCGCAGTTGGAGTGTGACATGTTTTGGCTGGCGTTCGCGAGCTTTTGATTTTTTCCCGGAAAAAACTGGATTTTCTCGACCGCTAGGGCGCTCCAAACGTTTTGCGCCATATTTCGGGTCATTTGCTCGCAATTGTATTGTAACATGTTTTGGCTGGCGTTCGCGAGCTTTTGATTTTTTCGCGGAAAAAACTGGATTTTCTCGACCACTAGGGCGCTCCAAACGTTTTGCGCCATTTTCGGGTCATTTGCTCGCAGTTGGATTGTGACATGTTTTGGCTGCCGTTCGCGAGCTTTTGATTTTTTCGCGGAAAAAACTGGATTTTCTCGACCGCTAGGGCGCTCGGAACGTTTTGCGCCATTTTTCGGGTCATTTGCTCGCAGTTGGATTGTGACATGTTTTGGCTGGCGTTCGCGAGCTTTTGATTTTCTCGTGGAAAAAACTGTATTTTCACGACCGCTTGGGCGCTCCGAACGTTTTGCGCCATTTTTCGGGTCATTTGCTCGCAGTTGGATTGTGACATGTTTTGGCTGACGTTCGCGAGCATTTGATTTTTTCGCGGAAAAAACTGGATTTTCTCGACCGCTAGGGCGCTCCGAACGTTTTGCGCCATTTTTCGGGTCATTTGCTCGCAGTTGGATTGTGACATGTTTTGGCTGGCGTTCGCGAGATTTTGATTTTTTCGCGGAAAAAACTGGATTTTCTCGACCGCTAGGGCGCTCCGAACGTTTTGCGCCATTTTTCGGGTCATTTGCTCGCAGTTGGATTGTGAAATGTTTTGGCTGGCGTTCGCGAGCTTTTGATTTTTTCGCGGAAAAAACTGGATTTTCTCGACCACTAGGGCGCTCCGAACGTTTTGCGCCATTTTTCGGGTCATTTGCTCGCAGTTGGATTGTGACATGTTTTGGCTGGCGTTCGCGAGCATTTGATTTTTTCGCGGAAAAAACTGGATTTTCTCGACCGCTAGGGCGCTCCGAACGTTTTGCGCCATTTTGCGGGTCATTTGCTCGCAGTTGGATTGTGACATGTTTTGGCTGGCGTTCGCGAGCTTTTGATTTTTTCGCGGAAAAAACTGTATTTTCTCGACCACTAGGGCGCTCCGAACGTTTTGCGCCATTTTTCGGGTCATTTGCTCGCAGTTGGATTGTGAAATGTTTTGGCTGGCGTTCGCGAGCTTTTGATTTTTTCGCGAGAAAAAACTAGATTTTCTCGACAGCTAGGGCGCTCCGAACGTTTTGCGCCATTTTTCGGGTCATTTGCTCGCAGTTGGATTGTGACATGTTTTGGCTGGCGTTCGCGAGCTTTTGATTTTTTCGCGGAAAAAACTGGATTTTCTCGACCACTAGGGCGCTCCGAACGTTTTGCGCCATTTTTCGGGTCATTTGCTCGCAGTTGGATTGTGACATGTTTTGGCTGGCGTTCGCGAGCATTTGATTTTTTCGCGGAAAAAACTGGATTTTCTCGACCGCTAGGGCGCTCCGAACGTTTTGCGCCATTTTTCGGGTCATTTGCTCGCAGTTGGATTGTGACATGTTTTGGCTGGCGTTCGCGAGCTTTTGATTTTTTCGCGGAAAAAACTGTATTTTCTCGACCGCTAGGGCGCTTCGAACGTTTTGCGCCATTTTTCGGGTCATTTGCTCGCAGTTGGATTGTGACATGTTTTGGCTGGCGTTCGCGAGCTTTTGATTTTTTCGCGGAAAAAACTGGATTTTCTCGACTGCTAGGGCGCTCCGAACGTTTTGCGCTAATTTTCGGGTCATTTGCTCGCAGTTGGAGTGTGACATGTTTTGGCTGGCGTTCGCGAGCTTTTGATTTTTTCCCGGAAAAAACTGGATTTTCTCGACCGCTAGGCCGCTCCAAACGTTTTGCGCCATATTTCGGGTCATTTGCTCGCAATTGTATTGTAACATGTTTTGGCTGGCGTTCGCGAGCTTTTGATTTTTTCGCGGAAAAAACTGGATTTTCTCGACCACTAGGGCGCTCCAAACGTTTTGCGCCATTTTCGGGTCATTTGCTCGCAGTTGGATTGTGACATGTTTTGGCTGCCGTTCGCGAGCTTTTGATTTTTTCGCGGAAAAAACTGGATATTCTCGACCGCTAGGGCGCTCCGAACGTTTTGCGCCATTTTTCGGGTCATTTGCTCGCAGTTGGATTGTGACATGTTTTGGCTGGCGTTCGCGAGCTTTTGATTTTCTCGTGGAAAAAACTGCGCCATTTTTCGGGTCATTTGCTCGCAGTTGGATTGTGACATGTTTTGGCTGGCGTTCGCGAGCTTTTGATTTTTTCGCGGAAAAAACTGGATTTTCTCGACCGCTAGGGCGCTCGGAACGTTTTGCGCCATTTTTCGGGTCATTTGCTCGCAGTTGGATTGTGACATGTTTTGGCTGGCGTTCGCGAGCTTTTGATTTTCTCGTGGAAAAAACTGTATTTTCACGACCGCTTGGGCGCTCCGAACGTTTTGCGCCATTTTTCGGGTCATTTGCTCGCAGTTGGATTGTGATATGTTTTGGCTGACGTTCGCGAGCATTTGATTTTTTCGCGGAAAAAACTGGATTTTCTCGACCGCTAGGGCGCTCCGAACGTTTTGCGCCATTTTTCGGGTCATTTGCTCGCAGTTGGATTGTGACATGTTTTGGCTGGCGTTCGCGAGATTTTGATTTTTTCGCGGAAAAAACTGGATTTTCTCGACCGCTAGGGCGCTCCGAACGTTTTGCGCCATTTTTCGGGTCATTTGCTCGCAGTTGGATTGTGAAATGTTTTGGCTGGCGTTCGCGAGCTTTTGATTTTTTCGCGGAAAAAACTGGATTTTCTCGACCACTAGGGCGCTCCGAACGTTTTGCGCCATTTTTCGGGTCATTTGCTCGCAGTTGGATTGTGACATGTTTTGGCTGGCGTTCGCGAGCATTTGATTTTTTCGCGGAAAAAACTGGATTTTCTCGACCGCTAGGGCGCTCCGAACGTTTTGCGCCATTTTTCGGGTCATTTGCTCGCAGTTGGATTGTGACATGTTTTGGCTGGCGTTCTCGAGCTTTTGATTTTTTCGCGGAAAAAACTGGATTTTCTCGACCACTAGGGCGCTCCGAACGTTTTGCGCCATTTTTCGGGTCATTTGCTCGCAGTTGGATTGTGAAATGTTTTGGCTGGCGTTCGCGAGCTTTTGATTTTTTCGCGAGAAAAAACTAGATTTTCTCGACAGCTAGGGCGCTCCGAACGTTTTGCGCCATTTTTCGGGTCATTTGCTCGCAGTTGGATTGTGACATGTTTTGGCTGGCGTTCGCGAGCTTTTGATTTTTTCGCGGAAAAAACTGGATTTTCTCGACCACTAGGGCGCTCCGAACGTTTTGCGCCATTTTTCGGGTCATTTGCTCGCAGTTGGATTGTGACATGTTTTGGCTGCCGTTCGCGAGCATTTGATTTTTTCGCGGAAAAAACTGGATTTTCTCGACCGCTAGGGCGCTCCGAACGTTTTGCGCCATTTTTCGGGTCATTTGCTCGCAGTTGGATTGTGACATGTTTTGGCTGGCGTTTGCGAGCTTTTGATATTTTCGCGGAAAAAACTGTATTTTCTCGACCGCTAGGGCGCTCCGAACGTTTTGCGCCATTTTTCGGGTCATTTGCTCGCAGTTGGATTGTGACATGTTTTGGCTGGCGTTCGCGAGCTTTTGATTTTTTCGCGGAAAAAACTGGATTTTCTCGACTGCTAGGGCGCTCCGAACGTTTTGCGCTAATTTTCGGGTCATTTGCTCGCAGTTGGAGTGTGACATGTTTTGGCTGGCGTTCGCGAGCTTTTGATTTTTTCCCGGAAAAAAATGGATTTTCTCGACCGCTAGGGCGCTCCGAACGTTTTGCGCCATTTTTCGGGTCATTTGCTCGCAGTTGGATTGTGACATGTTTTGGCTGGCGTTCGCGAGCTTTTGATTTTTTCGCGGAAAAAACTGCGCCATTTTTCGGGTCATTTGCTCGCAGTTGGATTGTGACATGTTTTGGCTGGCGTTTGCGAGCTTTTGATTTTTTCGCGAAAAAAACTGGATTTTCTCGACCGCTAGGGCGCTCCGAACGTTTTGCGCCATTTTCGGGTCATTTGCTCGCAGTTGGATTGTGACAAGTTTTGGCTGGCGTTCGCGAGCTTTTGATTTTTTCGCGGAAAAAACTGGATTTTCTCGACCGCTAGGGCGCTCGGAACGTTTTGCGCCATTTTTCGGGTCATTTGCTCGCAGTTGGATTGTGACATGTTTTGGCTGGCGTTCGCGAGCTTTTGATTTTTTCGCGGAAAAAAACTGGATTTTCTCGACCGCTAGGGCGCTCCGAACGTTTTGCGCCATTTTTCGGGTCATTTTCTCGCAGTTTGATTGTGACATGTTTTGGCTGGCGTTTGCGAGCTTTTGATTTTTTCGCAGAAAAAACTGGATTTTCTCGACCGCTAGGGCGCTCCAAACGTTTTGCGCCATTTTCGGGTCATTTGCTCGCAGTTGGATTGTGACATGTTTTGGCTGCCGTTCGCGAGCTTTTGATTTTTTCGCGGAAAAAACTGGATTTTCTCGACCGCTAGGGCGCTCCGAACGTTTTGCGCCATTTTTCGGGTCATTTGCTCGCAGTTGGATTGTGACATGTTTTGGCTGGCGTTCGCGGGCTTTTGATTTTCTCGTGGAAAAAACTGTATTTTCTCGACCGCTTGGGCGCTCCGAACGTTTTGCGCCATTTTTCGGGTCATTTGCTCGTAGTTGGATTGTGACATGTTTTGGCTGGCGTTTGCGAGCTTTTGATTTTTTCGCGGAAAAAACTGGATTTTCTCGACCACTAGGGCGCTCCGAACGTTTTGCGCTATTTTACGGGTCATTTGCTCGCAGTTGGATTGTGACATGTTTTGGCTGGCGTTCGCGAGCTTTTGATTTTTTCGCGGAAAAAACTGGATTTTCTCGACCGCTAGGGCGCTCCGAACGTTTTGCGCCATATTTCGGGTCATTTGCTCGCAGTTCGATTGTGACATGTTTTGGCTGGCGTTTGCGAGCTTTTGATTTTTTCGCGGAAAAAACTGGATTTTCTCGACCGCTAGGGCGCTTCGAACGTTTTGTGCCATTTTTCGGGTCATTTGCTCGCAGTCTGATTGTGACATGTTTTGGCTGGCGTTCGCGAGCTTTTGATTTTTTCGCGAAAAAAACTGGATTTTCTCGTCCGCCAGGGCGCTCCGAACGTTTTGCGCCATTTTTCAGGTCATTTGCTCGCAGTTGGATTGTGACATGTTTTGGCTGGCGTTTGCGAGCTTTTGATTTTTCGCGAAAAAAAACTAGATTTTCTCGACCGCTAGGGCGCTCCGAACGTTTTGCGCCAATTTTCGGGTCATTTGCTCGCAGTTGGATTGTGACATGTTTTGCCTGGCGTTCGCGAGCTTTTGATTTTTTCGCGGAAAAAACTGGATTTTTTCGACCGCTAGGGCGCTCCGAACGTTTTGCGCCATATTTCGGGTCATTTGCTCGCAGTTGGATTGTGACATGTTTTGGCTGGCGTTTGCGAGCTTTTGATTTTTTCGCGAAAAAACTGGATTTTCTCGACCGCTAGGGCGCTCCGAACGTTTTGTGCCATTTTTCGGGTCATTTGCTCGCAGTCTGATTGTGACATGTTTTGGCTGGCGTTCGCGAGCTTTTGATTTTTTCGCGAAAAAACTGGATTTTCTCGTCCGCTAGGGCGCTCCGAACGTTTTGCCCCATTTTTCAGGTCATTTGCTCGCAGTTGGATTGTGACATGTTTTGGCTGGCGTTTGCGAGCTTTTGATTTTTTCGCGGAAAAACTGGATTTTCTCGACCGCTAGGGCGCTCCGAACGTTTTGCGCCAATTTTCGGGTCATTTGCTCGCAGTTGGATTGTGACATGTTTTGGCTGGCGTTCGCGAGCTTTTGATTTTTTCGCGGAAAAAACTGGATTTTCTCGACCACTAGGGCGCTCCGAACGTTTTGCGCCATTTTTCGGGTCATTTGCTCGCCAGTTGGATTGTGACATGTTTTGGCTGCCGTTCGCGAGCTTTTGATTTTTTCGCGGAAAAACTGGATTTTCTCGACCGCTAGGGCGCTCCGAACGTTTTGCGCCATTTTTCGGGTCATTTGCTCGCAGTTCGATTGTGACATGTTTTGGCTGGCGTTTGCGAGCTTTTGATTTTTTCGCGGAAAAAACTGGATTTTCTCGACCGCTAGGGCGCTTCGAACGTTTTGTGCCATTTTTCGGGTCATTTGCTCGCAGTCTGATTGTGACATGTTTTGGCTGGCGTTCGCGAGCTTTTGATTTTTTCGCGAAAAAAACTGGATTTTCTCGTCCGCCAGGGCGCTCCGAACGTTTTGCGCCATTTTTCAGGTCATTTGCTCGCAGTTGGATTGTGACATGTTTTGGCTGGCGTTTGCGAGCTTTTGATTTTTTCGCGAAAAAAAACTAGATTTTCTCGACCGCTAGGGCGCTCCGAACGTTTTGCGCCAATTTTCGGGTCATTTGCTCGCAGTTGGATTGTGACATGTTTTGCCTGGCGTTCGCGAGCTTTTGATTTTTTCGCGGAAAAAACTGGATTTTTTCGACCGCTAGGGCGCTCCGAACGTTTTGCGCCATATTTCGGGTCATTTGCTCGCAGTTGGATTGTGACATGTTTTGGCTGGCGTTTGCGAGCTTTTGATTTTTTCGCGGAAAAAACTGGATTTTCTCGACCGCTAGGGCGCTCCGAACGTTTTGTGCCATTTTTCGGGTCATTTACTCGCAGTTGGATTGTGACATGTTTTGGCTGCCGTTCGCGGGCTTTTGATTTTTTCGCGGAAAAAACTGGATTTTCTCGACCACTAGGGCGCTCCGAACGTTTTGCGCCATTTTTCGGGTCATTTGCTCGCAGTTGGATTGTGACATGTTTTGGCTGGCGTTCGCAAGCTTTTGATTTTTTCGCGGAAAAAACTGGATTTTCTCGACCGCTAGGGCGCTCCGAACGTTTTACGCCATTTTTCGAGTCATTTGCTCGCAGTTGGATTGTGACATGTTTTGGCTGGCGTTCGCGAGCTTTTGATTTTTTCGCGGAAAAAACTGGATTTTCTCGACCGCTAGGGCGCTCCGAACGTTTTGCGCCATTTTCGGGTCATTTGCTCGCAGATGGATTGTGACATGTTTTGGCTGCCGTTCGCGAGCTTTTGATTTTTTCGCGGAAAAAACTGGATTTTCTCGACCACTAGGGCGCTCCGAACGTTTTGCGCCATTTTCGGGTCATTTGCTCGCAGATGGATTGTGACATGTTTTGGCTGCCGTTCGCGGGCTTTTGATTTTTTCGCGGAAAAAACTGGATTTCCTCGCCCGCTAGGGTGCTCCGCAACTTTTGCGCCCTTTTTCGGGTCATTTACTCGCAGTTGGATTGTGACATGTTTTGGCTGCCGTTCGCGGGCTTTTGATTTTTTCGCGGAAAAAACTGGATTTTCTCGACCACTAGGGCGCTCCGAACGTTTTGCGCCAATTTTCGGGTCATTTGCTCGCAGTTGGATTGTGACAAGTTTTGGCTGGCGTTCGCGAGCTTTTGATTTTTTCGCGGAAAAAACTGGATTTTCTCGACCACTGGGGCGCTCCGAACGTTTTGTGCCATTTTTCGGGTCATTTGCTCGCAGTTGGATTGTGACATGTTTTGGCTGACGTTTGCGAGCTTTTGATTTTTTCGCGGAAAAAACTGGATTTTCTCGACCTCTAGGGCGCTCCGAACGTTTTGCGCCATTTTTCGGGTCATTTGTTCGCAGTTGGATTGTGACATGTTTTGGCTGGCGTTTGCGAGCTTTTGATTTTTTCGCAGAAAAAACTAGATTTTCTCGACAGCTAGGGCGCTCCGAACGTTTTGCGCCATTTTTCGGGTCATTTGCTCGCAGTTGGATTGTGACATGTTTTGGCTGGCGTTTGCGAGCTTTTGATTTTTTCGCGGAAAAAACTGGATTTTCTCGACCGCTAGGGCGCTCCGAACGTTTTGCGCCAATTTTCGGGTCATTTGCTCGCAGTTGGATTGTGAAATGTTTTGGCTGGCGTTCGCGAGCTTTTGATTTTTTCGCGGAAAAAACTGGATTTTCTCGACCGCTAGGGCGCTCCGAACGTTTTCCGCCATTTTTCGAGTCATTTGCTCGCTGTTGGATTGTGACATGTTTTGGCTGGCGTTCGCGAGCTTTTGATTTTTTCGCGGAAAAAACTGGATTTTCTCGACCGCTAGGGCGCTCCGAACGTTTTGCGCTATTTTACGGGTCATTTGCTCGCAGTTGGATTGTGACATGTTTTGGCTGGCGTTCGCGAGCTTTTGATTTTTTCGCGGAAAAAACTGGATTTTCTCGACCACTAGGGCGCTCCAAACGTTTTGCGCCATTTTTCGGGTCATTTGCACGCAGTTGGATTGTGACATGTTTTGGCTGGCGTTCGCGAGCTTTTGATTTTTTCGCGGAAAAAACTGGATTTTCTCGACCGACAGGGCGCTCCGAACGTTTTCCGCCATTTTTCGAGTCATTTGCTCGCTGTTGGATTGTGACATGTTTTGGCTGGCGTTCGCGAGCTTTTGATTTTTTCGCGGAAAAAACTGGATTTTCTCGACCGCTAGGGCGCTCCGAACGTTTTGCGCTATTTTACGTGTCATTTGCTCGCAGTTGGATTGTGACATGTTTTGGCTGGCGTTCGCGAGCTTTTGATTTTTTCGCGGAAAAAACTGGATTTTCTCGACCACTAGGGCGCTCCAAACGTTTTGCGCCATATTTCGGGTCATTTGCACGCAGTTGGATTGTGACATGTTTTGGCTGGCGTTCGCGAGCTTTTAATTTTTTCGCGGAAAAAACTGGATTTTCTCGACCGCTAGGGCGCTCCGAACGTTTTGCGCCATATTTCGGGTCATTTGCTCGCAGTTGGATTGTGACATGTTTTGGCTGGCGTTTGCGAGCTTTTGATTTTTTCGCGGAAAAAACTGGATTTTCTCGACCGCTAGGGCGCTTCGAACGTTTTGTGCCATTTTTCGGGTCATTTGCTCGCAGTCTGATTGTGACATGTTTTGGCTGGCGTTCGCGAGCTTTTGATTTTTTCGCGAAAAAAACTGGATTTTCTCGTCCGCCAGGGCGCTCCGAACGTTTTGCGCCATATTTCGGGTCATTTGCTCGCAGTTGGATTGTGACATGTTTTGGCTGGCGTTTGCGAGCTTTTGATTTTTTCGCGGAAAAAACTGGATTTTCTCGACCGCTAGGGCGCTTCGAACGTTTTGTGCCATTTTTCGGGTCATTTGCTCGCAGTCTGATTGTGACATGTTTTGGCTGGCGTTCGCGAGCTTTTGATTTTTTCGCGAAAAAAACTGGATTTTCTCGTCCGCCAGGGCGCTCCGAACGTTTTGCGCCATTTTTCAGGTCATTTGCTCGCAGTTGGATTGTGACATGTTTTGGCTGGCGTTCGCGAGCTTTTGATTTTTTCGCGGAAAAAACTGGATTTTCTCGACCGCTAGGGCGCTCCGAACGTTTTACGTCATTTTTCGAGTCATTTGCTCGCAGTTGGATTGTGACATGTTTTGGCTGGCGTTCGCGAGCTTTTGATTTTTTCGCGAGAAAAAACTAGATTTTCTCGACAGCTAGGGCGCTCCGAACGTTTTGCGCCATTTTTCGGGTCATTTGCTCGCAGTTGGATTGTGACATGTTTTGGCTGGCGTTCGCGAGCTTTTGATTTTTTCGCGGAAAAAACTGGATTTTCTCGACCACTAGGGCGCTCCGAACGTTTTGCGCCATTTTTCGGGTCATTTGCTCGCAGTTGGATTGTGACATGTTTTGGCTGCCGTTCGCGAGCATTTGATTTTTTCGCGGAAAAAACTGGATTTTCTCGACCGCTAGGGCGCTCCGAACGTTTTGCGCCATTTTTCGGGTCATTTGCTCGCAGTTGGATTGTGACATGTTTTGGCTGGCGTTTGCGAGCTTTTGATATTTTCGCGGAAAAAACTGTATTTTCTCGACCGCTAGGGCGCTCCGAACGTTTTGCGCCATTTTTCGGGTCATTTGCTCGCAGTTGGATTGTGACATGTTTTGGCTGGCGTTCGCGAGCTTTTGATTTTTTCGCGGAAAAAACTGGATTTTCTCGACTGCTAGGGCGCTCCGAACGTTTTGCGCTAATTTTCGGGTCATTTGCTCGCAGTTGGAGTGTGACATGTTTTGGCTGGCGTTCGCGAGCTTTTGATTTTTTCCCGGAAAAAAATGGATTTTCTCGACCGCTAGGGCGCTCCGAACGTTTTGCGCCATTTTTCGGGTCATTTGCTCGCAGTTGGATTGTGACATGTTTTGGCTGGCGTTCGCGAGCTTTTGATTTTTTCGCGGAAAAAACTGCGCCATTTTTCGGGTCATTTGCTCGCAGTTGGATTGTGACATGTTTTGGCTGGCGTTTGCGAGCTTTTGATTTTTTCGCGAAAAAAACTGGATTTTCTCGACCGCTAGGGCGCTCCGAACGTTTTGCGCCATTTTCGGGTC
This sequence comes from Oxycera nigricornis, assembly GCA_963942545.1. Classification (NCBI taxonomy): domain Eukaryota; kingdom Metazoa; phylum Arthropoda; class Insecta; order Diptera; family Stratiomyidae; genus Oxycera; species Oxycera nigricornis. Next base: position 31,181,374 of record OZ012663.1, on the reverse strand, counting down.
ATTTGCTCGCAGTTGGATTGTGACAAGTTTTGGCTGGCGTTCGCGAGCTTTTGATTTTTTCGCGGAAAAAACTGGATTTTCTCGACCGCTAGGGCGCTCGGAACGTTTTGCGCCATTTTTCGGGTCATTTGCTCGCAGTTGGATTGTGACATGTTTTGGCTGGCGTTCGCGAGCTTTTGATTTTTTCGCGGAAAAAAACTGGATTTTCTCGACCGCTAGGGCGCTCCGAACGTTTTGCGCCATTTTTCGGGTCATTTGCTCGCAGTTGGATTGTGACATGTTTTGGCTGGCGTTTGCGAGCTTTTGATTTTTTCGCAGAAAAAACTGGATTTTCTCGACCGCTAGGGCGCTCCAAACGTTTTGCGCCATTTTCGGGTCATTTGCTCGCAGTTGGATTGTGACATGTTTTGGCTGCCGTTCGCGAGCTTTTGATTTTTTCGCGGAAAAAACTGGATTTTCTCGACCGCTAGGGCGCTCCGAACGTTTTGCGCCATTTTTCGGGTCATTTGCTCGCAGTTGGATTGTGACATGTTTTGGCTGGCGTTCGCGAGCTTTTGATTTTCTCGTGGAAAAAACTGTATTTTCTCGACCGCTTGGGCGCTCCGAACGTTTTGCGCCATTTTTCGGGTCATTTGCTCGCAGTTGGATTGTGACATGTTTTGGCTGGCGTTTGCGAGCTTTTGATTTTTTCGCGGAAAAAACTGGATTTTCTCGACCACTAGGGCGCTCCGAACGTTTTGCGCTATTTTACGGGTCATTTGCTCGCAGTTGGATTGTGACATGTTTTGGCTGGCGTTCGCGAGCTTTTGATTTTTTCGCGGAAAAAACTGGATTTTCTCGACCGCTAGGGCGCTCCGAACGTTTTGCGCCATATTTCGGGTCATTTGCTCGCAGTTCGATTGTGACATGTTTTGGCTGGCGTTTGCGAGCTTTTGATTTTTTCGCGGAAAAAACTGGATTTTCTCGACCGCTAGGGCGCTTCGAACGTTTTGTGCCATTTTTCGGGTCATTTGCTCGCAGTCTGATTGTGACATGTTTTGGCTGGCGTTCGCGAGCTTTTGATTTTTTCGCGAAAAAAACTGGATTTTCTCGTCCGCCAGGGCGCTCCGAACGTTTTGCGCCATTTTTCAGGTCATTTGCTCGCAGTTGGATTGTGACATGTTTTGGCTGGCGTTTGCGAGCTTTTGATTTTTTCGCGAAAAAAAACTAGATTTTCTCGACCGCTAGGGCGCTCCGAACGTTTTGCGCCAATTTTCGTGTCATTTGCTCGCAGTTGGATTGTGACATGTTTTGCCTGGCGTTCGCGAGCTTTTGATTTTTTCGCGGAAAAAACTGGATTTTTTCGACCGCTAGGGCGCTCCGAACGTTTTGCGCCATATTTCGGGTCATTTGCTCGCAGTTGGATTGTGACATGTTTTGGCTGGCGTTTGCGAGCTTTTGATTTTTTCGCGGAAAAAACTGGATTTTCTCGACCGCTAGGGCGCTCCGAACGTTTTGTGCCATTTTTCGGGTCATTTGCTCGCAGTCTGATTGTGACATGTTTTGGCTGGCGTTCGCGAGCTTTTGATTTTTTCGCGAAAAAAACTGGATTTTCTCGTCCGCTAGGGCGCTCCGAACGTTTTGCCCCATTTTTCAGGTCATTTGCTCGCAGTTGGATTGTGACATGTTTTGGCTGGCGTTTGCGAGCTTTTGATTTTTTCGCGGAAAAAACTGGATTTTCTCGACCGCTAGGGCGCTCCGAACGTTTTGCGCCATTTTTCGGGTCATTTGCCCGCAGTTGGATTGTGACATGTTTTGGCTGGCGTTTGCGAGCTTTTGATTTTTTCGAAGAAAAAACTGGATATTCTCGGCCGCTAGGGCGCTCGGAACGTTTTGTGCCATTTTTCGGGTCATTTGCTCGCAGTTGGATTGTGACATGTTTTGGCTGGCGTTCGCGAGCTTTTGATTTTTTCGCGAAAAAAACTGGATTTTCTCGACCGCTAGGGCGCTCCGAACGTTTTGCGCCATTTTTCGGGTCATTTGCTCGCAGTTGGATTGTGACATGTTTTGGCTGGCGTTTGCGAGCTTTTGATTTTTTCGCGGAAAAAACTGGATTTTCTCGACCGCTAGGGCGCTCCGAACGTTTTGCGCTATTTTACGGGTCATTTGCTCGCAGTTGGATTGTGACATGTTTTGGCTGGCGTTCGCGAGCTTTTGATTTTTTCGCGGAAAAAACTGGATTTTCTCGACCACTAGGGCGCTCCAAACGTTTTGCGCCATTTTTCGGGTCATTTGCACGCAGTTGGATTGTGACATGTTTTGGCTGGCGTTCGCGAGCTTTTGATTTTTTCGCGGAAAAACTGGATTTTCTCGACCGACAGGGCGCTCCGAACGTTTTGCGCCATTTTTCGGGTCATTTGCTCGCAGTTGGATTGTGACATGTTTTGGCTGGCGTTCGCGAGCTTTTGATTGTTTCGCGGAAAAAACTGGATTTTCTCGACCGCTAGGGCGCTCCGAACGTTTTGCGCCATTTTTCGGGTCATTTGCTCGCAGTTGGATTGTGACATGTTTTGGCTGGCGTTCGCGAGCTTTTGATTTTTTCGCGGAAAAAACTGGATTTTCTCGACCACTAGGGCGCTCCAAACGTTTTGCGCCATATTTCGGGTCATTTGCACGCAGTTGGATTGTGACATGTTTTGGCTGGCGTTCGCGAGCTTTTGTTTTTTTCGCGGAAAAAACTGGATTTTCTCGACCGCTAGGGCGCTCCGAACGTTTTGCGCCATATTTCGGGTCATTTGCTCGCAGTTGGATTGTGACATGTTTTGGCTGGCGTTTGCGAGCTTTTGATTTTTTCGCGGAAAAAACTGGATTTTCTCGACCGCTAGGGCGCTTCGAACGTTTTGTGCCATTTTTCGGGTCATTTGCTCGCAGTCTGATTGTGACATGTTTTGGCTGGCGTTCGCGAGCTTTTGATTTTTTCGCGAAAAAAACTGGATTTTCTCGTCCGCCAGGGCGCTCCGAACGTTTTGCGCCATATTTCGGGTCATTTGCTCGCAGTTGGATTGTGACATGTTTTGGCTGGCGTTTGCGAGCTTTTGATTTTTTCGCGGAAAAAACTGGATTTTCTCGACCGCTAGGGCGCTTCGAACGTTTTGTGCCATTTTTCGGGTCATTTGCTCGCAGTCTGATTGTGACATGTTTTGGCTGGCGTTCGCGAGCTTTTGATTTTTTCGCGAAAAAAACTGGATTTTCTCGTCCGCCAGGGCGCTCCGAACGTTATGCGCCAATTTTCGGGTCATTTGCTCGCAGTTGGATTGTGAAATGTTTTGGCTGGCGTTCGCGAGCTTTTGATTTTTTCGCGGAAAAAACTGGATTTTCTCGACCGCTAGGGCGCTCCGAACGTTTTCCGCCATTTTTCGAGTCATTTGCTCGCTGTTGGATTGTGACATGTTTTGGCTGGCGTTCGCGAGCTTTTGATTTTTTCGCGGAAAAAACTGGATTTTCTCGACCGCTAGGGCGCTCCGAACGTTTTGCGCCATATTTCGGGTCATTTGCTCGCAGTTGGATTGTGACATGTTTTGGCTGGCGTTTGCGAGCTTTTGATTTTTTCGCGGAAAAAACTGGATTTTCTCGACCACTAGGGCGCTCCGAACGTTTTGCGCCAATTTTTGGGTCATTTGCTCGCAGTTGGATTGTGACAAGTTTTGGCTGGCGTTCGCGAGCTTTTGATTTTTTCGCGGAAAAAACTGGATTTTCTCGACCACTGGGGCGCTCCGAACGTTTTGTGCCATTTTTCGGGTCATTTGCTCGCAGTTGGATTGTGACATGTTTTGGCTGACGTTTGCGAGCTTTTGATTTTTTCGCGGAAAAAACTGGATTTTCTCGACCTCTAGGGCGCTCCGAACGTTTTGCGCCATTTTTCGGGTCATTTGCTCGCAGTTGGATTGTGACATGTTTTGGCTGGCGTTCGCGAGCTTTTGATTTTTTCGCGGAAAAAACTGGATTTTCTCGACCACTAGGGCGCTCCAAACGTTTTGCGCCATTTTTCGGGTCATTTGCACGCAGTTGGATTGTGACATGTTTTGGCTGGCGTTCGCGAGCTTTTGATTTTTTCGCGGAAAAAAATGGATTTTCTCGACCGACAGGGCGCTCCGAACGTTTTGCGCCATTTTTCGGGTCATTTGCTCGCAGTTGGATTGTGACATGTTTTGGCTGGCGTTCGCGAGCTTTTGATTGTTTCGCGGAAAAAACTGGATTTTCTCGACCGCTAGGGCGCTCCGAACGTTTTGCGCCATTTTTCGGGTCATTTGCCCGCAGTTGGATTGTGACATGTTTTGGCTGGCGTTTGCGAGCTTTTGATTTTTTCGAGGAAAAAACTGGATATTCTCGGCCGCTAGGGCGCTCGTAACGTTTTGTGCCATTTTTCGGGTCATTTGCTCGCAGTTGGATTGTGACATGTTTTGGCTGGCGTTCGCGAGCTTTTGATTTTTTCGCGAAAAAAACTGGATTTTCTCGACCGCTAGGGCGCTCCGAACGTTTTGCGCCATTTTTCGGGTCATTTGCTCGCAGTTGGATTGTGACATGTTTTGGCTGGCGTTTGCGAGCTTTTGATTTTTTCGCGGAAAAAACTGGATTTTCTCGACCGCTAGGGCGCTCCGAACGTTTTGCGCTATTTTACGGGTCATTTGCTCGCAGTTGGATTGTGACATGTTTTGGCTGGCGTTCGCGAGCTTTTGATTTTTTCGCGGAAAAAACTGGATTTTCTCGACCACTAGGGCGCTCCAAACGTTTTGCGCCATTTTTCGGGTCATTTGCACGCAGTTGGATTGTGACATGTTTTGGCTGGCGTTCGCGAGCTTTTGATTTTTTCGCGGAAAAACTGGATTTTCTCGACCGACAGGGCGCTCCGAACGTTTTGCGCCATTTTTCGGGTCATTTGCTCGCAGTTGGATTGTGACATGTTTTGGCTGGCGTTCGCGAGCTTTTGATTGTTTCGCGGAAAAAACTGGATTTTCTCGACCGCTAGGGCGCTCCGAACGTTTTGCGCCATTTTTCGGGTCATTTGCTCGCAGTTGGATTGTGACATGTTTTGGCTGGCGTTCGCGAGCTTTTGATTTTTTCGCGGAAAAAACTGGATTTCTCGACCGCTAGGGCGCTCCGAACGTTTTGCGCCATTTTTCGAGTCATTTGCTCGCAGTTGGATTGTGACGTGTTTTGGCTGGCGTTCGCGAGCTTTTGATTTTTTCGCGGAAAAACTGGATTTTCTCGACCACTAGGGCGCTCCGAACGTTTTGCGCTATTTTTCGGGCCATTTGCTAGCAGTTGGATTGTGACATGTTTTGGCTGTCGTTCGCGAGCTTTTGATTTTTTCGCGGAAAAAACTGGATTTTCTCGACCACTAGGGCGCTCCAAACGTTTTGCGCCATTTTTCGGGTCATTTGCTCGCAGTTGGATTGTGACATGTTTTGGCTGGCGTTCGCGAGCTTTTGATTTTTTCGCGGAAAAACTGGATTTTCTCGACCGCTAGGGCGCTCCGAACGTTTTGGGCCATTTTTCGAGTCATTTGCTCGCAGTTGGATTGTAACATGTTTTGGCTGGCGTTCGCGAGCTTTTGATTTTTTCGCGGAAAAAACTGGATTTTCTCGACCGCTAGGGCGCTCCGAACGTTTTGCGCCATTTTTCCGGTCATTTGCTCGCCCAGGGATTGTATTTTGTTATGGCTGGCATTCAGGAGCTTTTGATTTGTTAGCAAAAAAAACTGCATATTATCTGCCGCTAGACCATTGCGAACATTTTGCGCCATTTTTCCGGTCATTTGCTCGCCAAGGGATTGTTTCTTGTTTTGGCTGGCATTCAGGAGCTTTTGATTTTTTCGCAAAAAAAAACTGCATATTCTCTGCCGCTAGACCATTGCGAACATTTTGCGCCATTTTTCCGGTCATTTGCTCGCCAAGGGATTGTTTCTTGTTTTGGCTGGCATTCAGGAGCTTTTGATTTTTTCGCGAAAAAAACTGCATATTCTCTGCCACTAGACCATTGCGAACATTTTGCGCCATTTTTCCGGTCATATGCTCGCCGAGGGATTGTTTCTTGTTTTGGCTGGCATTCAGGAGCTTTTGATTTTTTCGCGAAAAAAACTGCATTTTATCTGCCGCTAGACCATTGCGAACATTTTGCGCCATTTTTCCGGTCATTTGCTCGCCAAGGGATTGTTTCTTGTTTTGGCTGGCATTCAGGAGCTTTTGATTTTTTCGCGAAAAAAACTGCATATTCTCTGCCGCTAGACCATTGCGAACATTTTGCGCCATTTTTCCGGTCATTTGCTCGCCAAGGGATTGTTTCTTGTTTTGGCTGGCATTCAGGAGCTTTTGATTTTTCCGCGAAAAAAACTGCATATTATCTGCCGCTAGACCATTGCGAACATCTTGCGCCATTTTTCCGGTCATATGCTCGCCGAGGGATTGTTACTTGTTTTGGCTGGCATTCAGGAGCTTTTGATTTTTCCGCGAAAAAAAACTGCATATTATCTGCCGCTAGACCATTGCGAACATTTTGCGCCATTTTTCCGGTCATATGCTCGCCAAGGGATTGTTACTTGTTTTGGCTGGCATTCATGAGCTTTTGATTTTTCCGCAAAAAAAAACTGCATATTATCTGCCGCTAGACCATTGCGAACATTTTGCGCCATTTTTCCGGTCATATGCTCGCCGAGGGATTGTTTCTTGTTTTGGCTGGCATTCAGGAGCTTTTGATTTTTTCGCGAAAAAAACTGCATTTTATCTGCCGCTAGACCATTGCGAACATTTTGCGCCATTTTTCCGGTCATTTGCTCGCCAAGGGATTGTAACTTGTTTTGGCTGGCATTCAGGAGCTTTTGATTTTTCGCGAAAAAAACTGCATATTCTCTGCCGCTACACCATTGCAAACATTTTGCGCCATTTTTCCGGTCATTTGCTCGCCAAGGGATTGTTACTTGTTTTGGCTGGCATTCATGAGCTTTTGATTTTTCCGCGAAAAAAACTGCATATTATCTGCCGCTAGACCATTGCGAACATTTTGCGCCATTTTTCCGGTCATATGCTCGCCAAGGGATTGTTACTTGTTTTGGCTGGCATTCATGAGCTTTTGATTTTTCCGCGAAAAAAAAACTGCATATTATCTGCCGCTAGACCATTGCGAGCATTTTGCGCCATTTTTCCGATCATATGCTCGCCGAGGGATTGTTTCTTGTTTTGGCTGGCATTCAGGAGCTTTTGATTTTTTCACGAAAAAAACTGCATTTTATCTGCCGCTAGACCATTACGAACATTTTGCGCCATTTTTCCGGTCATTTGCTCGCCAAGGGATTGTATCTTGTTTTGGCTGGCATTCAGGAGCTTTTGATTTTTTCGCGAAAAAAACTGCATATTCTCTGCCGCTACACCAATGCAAACATTTTGCGCCATTTTTCCGGTCATTTGCTCGCCAAGGGATTGTATCTTGTTTTGGCTGGCATTCAGGAGCTTTTGATTTTTTCGCGAAAAAAACTGCATATTCTCTGCCGCTAGACCATTGCGAACATTTTGCGCCATTTTTCCGGTCATATGCTCGCCGAGGGATTGTTTCTTGTTTTGGCTGGCATTCAGGAGCTTTTGATTTTTTCGCGAAAAAAACTGCATATTCTCTGCCGCTAGACCATTGCGAACATTTTGCGCCATTTTTCCGGTCATATGCTCGCCGAGGGATTGTTTCTTGTTTTGGCTGGCATTTAGGAGCTTTTGATTTTTTCGCGAAAAAAACTGCATTTTATCTGCCGCTAGACCATTGCGAACATTTTGCGCCATTTTTCCGGTCATTTGCTCGCCAAGGGTTTGTTACTTGTTTTGGCTGGCATTCAGGAGCTTTTGATTTTTTCGCGAAAAAAACTGCATTTTATCTGCCGCTAGACCATCGCGAACATTTTGCGCCATTTTTCCGGTCATTTGCTCGCCAAGGGTTTGTTTCTTGTTTTGGCTGGCATTCAGGAGCTTTTGATTTTTTTCACGAAAAAAACTGCATATTCTCTGCCGCTAGACCATTGCGAACATTTTGCGCCATTTTTCCGGTCATTTGCTCGCCAAGGGATTTTATCTTGTTTTGGCTGGCATTCAGGAGCTTTTGATTTTTTCGCGAAAAAAACTGCATATTCTCTGCCGCTAGACCATTGCAAACATTTTGCGCCATTTTTCCGGTCATTTGCTCGCCAAGGGATTGTATCTTGTTTTGGCTGGCATTCAGGAGCTTTTGATTTTATCGCGAAAAAAACTGCATATTCTCTGCCGCTAGACCATTGCGAACATTTTGCGCCATTTTTCCAGTCATATGCTCGCCGAGGGATTGTTTCTTGTTTTGGCTGGCATTCAGGAGCTTTTGATTTTTTCGCGAAAAAAACTGCATTTTATCTGCCGCTAGATCATCGCGAACATTTTGCGCCATTTTTCCGGTCATTTGCTCGCCAAGGGATTGTTACTTGTTTTGGCTGGCATTCAGGAGCTTTTGATTTTTTCGCGAAAAAAACTGCATATTCTCTGCCGCTAGACCATTGCAAACATTTTGCGCCATTTTTCCGGTCATTTGCTCGCCAAGGGATTGTATCTTGTTTTGGCTGGCATTCAGGAGCTTTTGATTTTATCGCGAAAAAAACTGCATATTCTCTGCCGCTAGACCATTGCGAACATTTTGCGCCATTTTTCCAGTCATATGCTCGCCGAGGGATTGTTTCTTGTTTTGGCTGGCATTCAGGAGCTTTTGATTTTTTCGCGAAAAAAACTGCATTTTATCTGCCGCTAGATCATCGCGAACGTTTTGCGCCATTTTTCGGGTCATTTGCTCGCAGTTGGATTGTGACATGTTTTGGCTGGCGTTCGCGAGCTTTTGATTGTTTCGCGGAAAAAACTGGATTTTCTCGACCGCTAGGGCGCTCCGAACGTTTTGCGCCATTTTTCGGGTCATTTGCTCGCAGTTGGATTGTGACATGTTTTGGCTGGCGTTCGCGAGCTTTTGATTTTTTCGCGGAAAAAACTGGATTTCTCGACCGCTAGGGCGCTCCGAACGTTTTGCGCCATTTTTCGAGTCATTTGCTCGCAGTTGGATTGTGACGTGTTTTGGCTGGCGTTCGCGAGCTTTTGATTTTTTCGCGGAAAAACTGGATTTTCTCGACCACTAGGGCGCTCCGAACGTTTTGCGCTATTTTTCGGGCCATTTGCTAGCAGTTGGATTGTGACATGTTTTGGCTGGCGTTCGCGAGCTTTTGATTTTTTCGCGGAAAAAACTGGATTTTCTCGACCACTAGGGCGCTCCAAACGTTTTGCGCCATTTTTCGGGTCATTTGCTCGCAGTTGGATTGTGACATGTTTTGGCTGGCGTTCGCGAGCTTTTGATTTTTTCGCGGAAAAACTGGATTTTCTCGACCGCTAGGGCGCTCCGAACGTTTTGGGCCATTTTTCGAGTCATTTGCTCGCAGTTGGATTGTAACATGTTTTGGCTGGCGTTCGCGAGCTTTTGATTTTTTCGCGGAAAAAACTGGATTTTCTCGACCGCTAGGGCGCTCCGAACGTTTTGCGCCATTTTTCCGGTCATTTGCTCGCCCAGGGATTGTATTTTGTTATGGCTGGCATTCAGGAGCTTTTGATTTGTTAGCAAAAAAAACTGCATATTATCTGCCGCTAGACCATTGCGAACATTTTGCGCCATTTTTCCGGTCATTTGCTCGCCAAGGGATTGTTTCTTGTTTTGGCTGGCATTCAGGAGCTTTTGATTTTTTCGCAAAAAAAAACTGCATATTCTCTGCCGCTAGACCATTGCGAACATTTTGCGCCATTTTTCCGGTCATTTGCTCGCCAAGGGATTGTTTCTTGTTTTGGCTGGCATTCAGGAGCTTTTGATTTTTTCGCGAAAAAAACTGCATATTCTCTGCCACTAGACCATTGCGAACATTTTGCGCCATTTTTCCGGTCATATGCTCGCCGAGGGATTGTTTCTTGTTTTGGCTGGCATTCAGGAGCTTTTGATTTTTTCGCGAAAAAAACTGCATTTTATCTGCCGCTAGACCATTGCGAACATTTTGCGCCATTTTTCCGGTCATTTGCTCGCCAAGGGATTGTTTCTTGTTTTGGCTGGCATTCAGGAGCTTTTGATTTTTTCGCGAAAAAAACTGCATATTCTCTGCCGCTAGACCATTGCGAACATTTTGCGCCATTTTTCCGGTCATTTGCTCGCCAAGGGATTGTTTCTTGTTTTGGCTGGCATTCAGGAGCTTTTGATTTTTCCGCGAAAAAAACTGCATATTATCTGCCGCTAGACCATTGCGAACATCTTGCGCCATTTTTCCGGTCATATGCTCGCCGAGGGATTGTTACTTGTTTTGGCTGGCATTCAGGAGCTTTTGATTTTTCCGCGAAAAAAAACTGCATATTATCTGCCGCTAGACCATTGCGAACATTTTGCGCCATTTTTCCGGTCATATGCTCGCCAAGGGATTGTTACTTGTTTTGGCTGGCATTCATGAGCTTTTGATTTTTCCGCAAAAAAAAACTGCATATTATCTGCCGCTAGACCATTGCGAACATTTTGCGCCATTTTTCCGGTCATATGCTCGCCGAGGGATTGTTTCTTGTTTTGGCTGGCATTCAGGAGCTTTTGATTTTTTCGCGAAAAAAACTGCATTTTATCTGCCGCTAAACCATTGCGAACATTTTGCGCCATTTTTCCGGTCATTTGCTCGCCAAGGGATTGTAACTTGTTTTGGCTGGCATTCAGGAGCTTTTGATTTTTCGCGAAAAAAACTGCATATTCTCTGCCGCTACACCATTGCAAACATTTTGCGCCATTTTTCCGGTCATTTGCTCGCCAAGGGATTGTTACTTGTTTTGGCTGGCATTCATGAGCTTTTGATTTTTCCGCGAAAAAAACTGCATATTATCTGCCGCTAGACCATTGCGAACATTTTGCGCCATTTTTCCGGTCATATGCTCGCCAAGGGATTGTTACTTGTTTTGGCTGGCATTCATGAGCTTTTGATTTTTCCGCGAAAAAAAAACTGCATATTATCTGCCGCTAGACCATTGCGAGCATTTTGCGCCATTTTTCCGATCATATGCTCGCCGAGGGATTGTTTCTTGTTTTGGCTGGCATTCAGGAGCTTTTGATTTTTTCACGAAAAAAACTGCATTTTATCTGCCGCTAGACCATTACGAACATTTTGCGCCATTTTTCCGGTCATTTGCTCGCCAAGGGATTGTATCTTGTTTTGGCTGGCATTCAGGAGCTTTTGATTTTTTCGCGAAAAAAACTGCATATTCTCTGCCGCTACACCAATGCAAACATTTTGCGCCATTTTTCCGGTCATTTGCTCGCCAAGGGATTGTATCTTGTTTTGGCTGGCATTCAGGAGCTTTTGATTTTTTCGCGAAAAAAACTGCATATTCTCTGCCGCTAGACCATTGCGAACATTTTGCGCCATTTTTCCGGTCATATGCTCGCCGAGGGATTGTTTCTTGTTTTGGCTGGCATTCAGGAGCTTTTGATTTTTTCGCGAAAAAAACTGCATATTCTCTGCCGCTAGACCATTGCGAACATTTTGCGCCATTTTTCCGGTCATATGCTCGCCGAGGGATTGTTTTTTGTTTTGGCTGGCATTTAGGAGCTTTTGATTTTTTCGCGAAAAAAACTGCATTTTATCTGCCGCTAGACCATTGCGAACATTTTGCGCCATTTTTCCGGTCATTTGCTCGCCAAGGGTTTGTTACTTGTTTTGGCTGGCATTCAGGAGCTTTTGATTTTTTCGCGAAAAAAACTGCATTTTATCTGCCGCTAGACCATCGCGAACATTTTGCGCCATTTTTCCGGTCATTTGCTCGCCAAGGGTTTGTTTCTTGTTTTGGCTGGCATTCAGGAGCTTTTGATTTTTTTCACGAAAAAAACTGCATATTCTCTGCCGCTAGACCATTGCGAACATTTTGCGCCATTTTTCCGGTCATTTGCTCGCCAAGGGATTTTATCTTGTTTTGGCTGGCATTCAGGAGCTTTTGATTTTTTCGCGAAAAAAACTGCATATTCTCTGCCGCTAGACCATTGCAAACATTTTGCGCCATTTTTCCGGTCATTTGCTCGCCAAGGGATTGTATCTTGTTTTGGCTGGCATTCAGGAGCTTTTGATTTTATCGCGAAAAAAACTGCATATTCTCTGCCGCTAGACCATTGCGAACATTTTGCGCCATTTTTCCAGTCATATGCTCGCCGAGGGATTGTTTCTTGTTTTGGCTGGCATTCAGGAGCTTTTGATTTTTTCGCGAAAAAAACTGCATTTTATCTGCCGCTAGATCATCGCGAACATTTTGCGCCATTTTTCCGGTCATTTGCTCGCCAAGGGATTGTTACTTGTTTTGGCTGGCATTCAGGAGCTTTTGCTTTTTTCGCGAAAAAAACTGCATATTCTCTGCCGCTAGACCATTGCGAACATTTTGCGCCATTTTTCCGGTCATATGCTCGCCGAGGGATTGTTTCTTGTTTTGGCTGGCATTCAGGAGCTTTTGATTTTTTCGCGAAAAAACTGCATATTATCTGCCGCTAGACCATTGCGAACATTTTGCGCCATTTTTCCGGTCATATGCTCGCCGAGGGATTGTTTCTTGTTTTGGCTGGCATTCAGGAGCTTTTGATTTTTTCGCGAAAAAAAATGCATTTTATCTGCCGCTAGACCATTGCGAACATTTTGCGCCATTTTTCCGGTCATTTGCTCGCCAAGGGATTGTATCTTGTTTTGGCTGGCATTCAGGAGCTTTTGATTTTTTCGCGAAAAAAACTGCATATTCTCTGCCGCTACACCATTGCAAACATTTTGCGCTATTTTTCCGGTCATATGCTCGCCGAGGGATTGTTTCTTGTTTTGGCTGTCATTCAGGAGCTTTTGATATTTTCGCGAAAAAAACTGCATTTTATCTGCCGCTTGACCATTGCAAACATTTTGCGCCATTTTTCCGGTCATTTGCTCGCCAAGGGATTGTTACTTGTTTTGGCTGGCATTCAGGAGCTTTTCATATTTTCGCGAAAAAAACTGCATTTTATCTGCCGCTAGACCATCGCGAACATTTTGCGCCATTTTTCCGGTCATTTGCTCGCCAAGGGTTTGTTACTTGTTTTGGCTGGCATTCAGGAGCTTTTGGTTTTTTCGCGAAAAAAACTGCATATTCTCTGCCGCTAGACCATTGCGAACATTTTGCGCCATTTTTCCGGTCATTTGCTCGCCAAGGGATTGTTACTTGTTTTGGCTGGCATTCAGGAGCTTTTGATATTTTCGCGAAAAAAACTGCATATACTCTGCCGCTAGACCATTGCGAACTTTTTGCGCCATTTTTCCGGTCATTTGCTCGCCAAGGGATTGTTACTTGTTTTGGCTGGCATTCAGGAGCTTTTGATATTTTCGCGAAAAAAAATGCATTTTATCTGCCGCTAGACAATCGCGAACATTTTGCGCCATTTTACCGGTCATTTTCTCTCCAAGGGTTTGTTACTTGTTTTGGCTGGCATTCAGGAGCTTTTGATTTTTTCGCGCAAAACAACTGCATATTATCTGCCGCTAGACCATCGCGAACATTTTGCGCCATTTTTCCGGTCATTTGCTCGCCAAGGGTTAGTTACTTGTTTTGGCTGGCATTCAGGAGCTTTTGACTTTTTCGCGAAAAAAACTGCATTTTATTTGCCGCTAGACCATCGCGAACATTTTGCGCCATTTTTCCGGTCATTTGCTCGCCAAGGGTTTGTTACTTGTTTTGGCTGGCATTCAGGAACTTTTGATTTTTTCGCGAAAAAAACTGCATATTCTCTGCCGCTAGACCATTGCGAACATTTTGCGCCATTTTTCCGGTCATTTGCTCGCCAAGGGATTGTTACTTGTTTTGGCTGGCATTCAGGAGCTTTTGATATTTTCGCGAAAAAAACTGCATTTTATCTGCCGCTAGACCATCGCGAACATTTTGCGCCATTTTTCCGGTCATTTGCTCGCCAAGGGTGTGTTACTTGTTTTGGCTGGCATTCAGGAACTTTTGATTTTTTCGCGGAAAAAACTGCATATTCTCTGCCGCTAGACCATTGCGAACATTTTGCGCCATTTTTCCGGTCATTTGCTCGCCAAGGGTTTGTTACTTGTTTTGGCTGGCATTCAGGAGCTTTTGATTTTTTCGCGAAAAAAACTGCATTTTATCTGCCGCTAGATCATCGCGAACATTTTGCGCCATTTTTCCGGTCATTTGCTCGCCAAGGGTTTGTTACTTGTTTTGGCTGGCATTCAGGAGCTTTTGATTTTTTCGCGAAAAAAACTGCATATTCTCTGCCGCTAGACCATTGCGAACATTTTGCGCCATTTTTCCGGTCATTTGCTCGCCAAGGGATTGTTACTTGTTTTGGCTGGCATTCATGAGCTTTTGATTTTTCCGCAAAAAAAACTGCATATTACCTGCCGCTAGACCATTGCGAACATTTTGCGCCATTTTTCCGGTCATATGCTCGCCGAGGGATTGTTTCTTGTTTTGGCTGGCATTCAGGAGCTTTTGATATTTTCGCGAAAAAAACTGCATTTTATCTGCCGCTAGACCATTGCAAACATTTTGCGCCATTTTTCCGGTCATTTGCTCGCCAAGGGATTGTTACTTGTTTTGGCTGGCATTCATGAGCTTTTGATTTTTCCGCGAAAAAAACTGCATATTACCTGCCGCTAGACCATTGCGAACATTTTGCGCCATTTTTCCGGTCATTTGCTCGCCAAGGGTTTGTTACTTGTTTTGGCTGGCATTCAGGAACTTTTGATTTTTTCGCGAAAAAAACTGCATATTCTCTGCCGCTAGACCATTGCGAACATTTTGCGCCATTTTTCCGGTCATTTGCTCGCCAAGGGATTGTTACTTGTTTTGGCTGGCATTCAGGAGCTTTTGATATTTTCGCGAAAAAAACTGCATTTTATCTGCCGCTAGACCATCGCGAACATTTTGCGCCATTTTTCCGGTCATTTGCTCGCCAAGGGTGTGTTACTTGTTTTGGCTGGCATTCAGGAACTTTTGATTTTTTCGCGGAAAAAACTGCATATTCTCTGCCGCTAGACCATTGCGAACATTTTGCGCCATTTTTCCGGTCATTTGCTCGCCAAGGGTTTGTTACTTGTTTTGGCTGGCATTCAGGAGCTTTTGATTTTTTCGCGAAAAAAACTGCATTTTATCTGCCGCTAGATCATCGCGAACATTTTGCGCCATTTTTCCGGTCATTTGCTCGCCAAGGGTTTGTTACTTGTTTTGGCTGGCATTCAGGAGCTTTTGATTTTTTCGCGAAAAAAACTGCATATTCTCTGCCGCTAGACCATTGCGAACATTTTGCGCCATTTTTCCGGTCATTTGCTCGCCAAGGGATTGTTACTTGTTTTGGCTGGCATTCATGAGCTTTTGATTTTTCCGCAAAAAAAACTGCATATTACCTGCCGCTAGACCATTGCGAACATTTTGCGCCATTTTTCCGGTCATATGCTCGCCGAGGGATTGTTTCTTGTTTTGGCTGGCATTCAGGAGCTTTTGATATTTTCGCGAAAAAAACTGCATTTTATCTGCCGCTAGACCATTGCAAACATTTTGCGCCATTTTTCCGGTCATTTGCTCGCCAAGGGATTGTTACTTGTTTTGGCTGGCATTCATGAGCTTTTGATTTTTCCGCAAAAAAAACTGCATATTACCTGCCGCTAGACCATTGCGAACATTTTGCGCCATTTTTCCGGTCATATGATCGCCGAGGGATTGTTTCTTGTTTTGGCTGGCATTCAGGAGCTTTTGATATTTTCGCGAAAAAAACTGCATTTTATCTGCCGCTAGACCATCGCGAACATTTTGCGCCATTTTTCCGGTCATTTGCTCGCCAAGGGTTTGTTACTTGTTTTGGCTGGCATTCAGGAGCTTTTGATTTTTTCGCAAAAAAAACTGCATATTCTCTGCCGCTAGACCATTGCGAACATTTTGCGCCATTTTTCCGGTCATTTGCTCGCCAAGGGATTGTTACTTGTTTTGGCTGGCATTCAGGAGCTTTTGATATTTTCGCGAAAAAAACTGCATATTCTCTGCCGCTAGACCATTGCAAACTTTTTGCGCCATTTTTCCGGTCATTTGCTCGCCAAGGGATTGTTACTTGTTTTGGCTGGCATTCAGGAGCTTTTGATATTTTCGCAAAAAAAAATGCATTTTATCTGCCGCTAGACAATCGCGAACATTTTGCGCCATTTTACCGGTCATTTGCTCTCCAAGGGTTTGTTACTTGTTTTGGCTGGCATTCAGGAGCTTTTGATTTTTTCGCGCAAAAAAACTGCATATTATCTGCCGCTAGACCATCGCGAACATTTTGCGCCATTTTTCCGGTCATTTGCTCGCCAAGGGTTAGTTACTTGTTTTGGCTGGCATTCAGGAGCTTTTGACTTTTTCGCGAAAAAAACTGCATTTTATCTGCCGCTAGACCATCGCGAACATTTTGCGCCATTTTTCCGGTCATTTGCTCGCCAAGGGTTTGTTACTTGTTTTGGCTGGCATTCAGGAACTTTTGATTTTTTCGCGAAAAAAACTGCATATTCTCTGCCGCTAGACCATTGCGAACATTTTGCGCCATTTTTCCGGTCATTTGCTCGCCAAGGGATTGTTACTTGTTTTGGCTGGCATTCAGGAGCTTTTGATATTTTCGCGAAAAAAACTGCATTTTATCTGCCGCTAGACCATCGCGAACATTTTGCGCCATTTTTCCGGTCATTTGCTCGCCAAGGGTGTGTTACTTGTTTTGGCTGGCATTCAGGAACTTTTGATTTTTTCGCGGAAAAAACTGCATATTCTCTGCCGCTAGACCATTGCGAACATTTTGCGCCATTTTTCCGGTCATTTGCTCGCCAAGGGTTTGTTACTTGTTTTGGCTGGCATTCAGGAGCTTTTGATTTTTTCGCGAAAAAAACTGCATTTGATCTGCCGCTAGACCATCGCGAACATTTTGCGCCATTTTTCCGGTCATTTGCTCGCCAAGGGTTTGTTACTTGTTTTGGCTGGCATTCAGGAGCTTTTGATTTTTTCGCGAAAAAAACTGCATATTCTCTGCCGCTAGACCATTGCGAACATTTTGCGCCATTTTTCCGGTCATTTGCTCGCCAAGGGATTGTTACTTGTTTTGGCTGGCATTCATGAGCTTTTGATTTTTCCGCAAAAAAAACTGCATATTATCTGCCGCTAGACCATTGCGAACATTTTGCGCTATTTTTCCGGTCATATGCTCGCCAAGGGATTGTTACTTGTTTTGGCTGGCATTCATGAGCTTTTGATTTTTCCGCGAAAAAAACTGCATATTACCTGCCGCTAGACCATTGCGAACATTTTGCGCCATTTTTCCGGTCATATGCTCGCCGAGGGATTGTTTCTTGTTTTGGCTGGCATTCAGGAGCTTTTGATATTTTCGCGAAAAAAACTGCATTTTATCTGCCGCTAGACCATTGCAAACATTTTGCGCCATTTTTCCGGTCATTTGCTCGCCAAGGGATTGTTACTTGTTTTGGCTGGCATTCATGAGCTTTTGATTTTTCCGCGAAAAAAACTGCATATTATCTGCCGCTAGACCATTGCGAACATTTTGCGCCATTTTTCCGGTCATATGATCGCCCAGGGATTGTTTCTTGTTTTGGCTGGCATTCAGGAGCTTTTGATTTTATCGCGAAAAAAACTGCATTTTATCTGCCGCTAGACCATTGCGAACATTTTGCGCCATTTTTCCGGTCATTTGCTCGCCAAGGGATTGTATCTTGTTTTGGCTGGCATTCAGAAGCTTTGGATTTTTTCGCGAAAAAAACTGCATATTCTCTGCCGCTAGACCATTGCAAACATTTTGCGCCATTTTTCCGGTCATTTGCTCGCCAAGGGATTGTTACTTGTTTTGGCTGGCATTCATGAGCTTTTGACTTTTCCGCGAAAAAAACTGCATATTACCTGCCGCTAGACCATTGCGAACATTTTGCGCCATTTTTCCGGTCATTTGCTCGCCAAGGGATTGTTACTTGTTTTGGCTGGCATTCATGAGCTTTTGATTTTTCCGCGAAAAAAACTGCATATTACCTGCCGCTAGACCATTGCGAACATTTTGCGCCATTTTTCCGGTCATATGCTCGCCGAGGGATTGTTTCTTGTTTTGGCTGGCATTCAGGAGCTTTTGATTTCTTCACGAAAAAAACTGCATTTTATCTGCCGCTAGACCATTGCGAACATTTTGCGCCATTTTTCCGGTCGTTTGCTCGCCAAGGGATTGTATCTTGTTTTGGCTGGCATTCAGGAGCTTTTAATTTTTTCGCAAAAAAAACTGCATATTCTCTGCCGCTAGACCATTGCGAACATTTTGCGCCATTTTTCCAGTCATTCGCTCGCCAAGGGTTTGTTACTTGTTTTGGCTGGCATTCAGGAGCTTTTGATATTTTCGCGAAAAAAACTGCATTTTATCTGCCGCTAGACCATCGCGAACATTTTGCGCCATTTTTCCGGTCATTTGCTCGCCAAGGGATTGTTACTTGTTTTGGCTGGCATTCAGGAGCTTTTCATATTTTCGCGAAAAAAACTGCATTTTATCTGCCGCTAGACCATCGCGAACATTTTGCGCCATTTTTCCGGTCATTTGCTCGCCAAGGGTTTGTTACTTGTTTTGGCTGGCATTCAGGAGCTTTTGATTTTTTCGCGAAAAAGACTGCATTTTATCTGCCGCTTGACCATTGCAAACATTTTGCGCCATTTTTCCGGTCATTTGCTCGCCGAGGGATTGTTTCTTGTTTTGGCTGGCATTCAGGAGCTTTTGATATTTTCGCGAAAAAAACTGCATTTTATCTGCCGCTTGACCATTGCAAACATTTTGCGCCATTTTTCCGGTCATTTGCTCGCCAAGGGTTTGTTACTTGTTTTGGCTGGCATTCAGGAGCTTTTGATTTTTTCGCGAAAAAGACTGCATTTTATCTGCCGCTTGACCATTGCAAACATTTTGCGCCATTTTTCCGGTCATTTGCTCGCCGAGGGATTGTTTCTTGTTTTGGCTGGCATTCAGGAGCTTTTGATATTTTCGCGAAAAAAACTGCATTTTATCTGCCGCTTGACCATTGCAAACATTTTGCGCCATTTTTCCGGTCATTTGCTCGCCAAGGGTTTGTTACTTGTTTTGGCTGGCATTCAGGAGCTTTTGATATTTTCGCGAAAAAAACTGCATTTTATCTGCCGCTAGACCATCGCGAACATTTTGCGCCATTTTTCCGGTCATTTGCTCGCCAAGGGATTGTTACTTGTTTTGGCTGGCATTCAGGAGCTTTTCATATTTTCGCGAAAAAAACTGCATTTTATCTGCCGCTTGACCATTGCAAACATTTTGCGCCATTTTTCCGGTCATTTGCTCGCCAAGGGATTGTTACTTGTTTTGGCTGGCATTCAGGAGCTTTTGATATTTTCGCGAAAAAAACTGCATTTTATCTGCCGCTTGACCATTGCAAACATTTTGCGCTATTTTTCCGGTCATATGCTCGCCGAGGGATTGTATCTTGTTTTGGCTAGCATTCAGAAGCTTTTGATTTTTTCGCGAAAAAAACTGCATATTCTCTGCCGCTAGACCATTGCAAACATTTTGCGCCATTTTTCCGGTCATATGCTCGCCGAGGGATTGTTTCTTGTTTTGGCTGGCATTCAGGAGTTTTTGATATTTTCGCGAAAAAAACTGCATTTTATCTGCCGCTTGACCATTGCAAACATTTTGCGCCATTTTTCCGGTCATTTGCTCGCCAAGGGTTTGTTACTTGTTTTGGCTGGCATTCAGGAGCTTTTGATATTTTCGCGAAAAAAACTGCATTTTATCTGCTGCTAGACCATCGCGAACATTTTGCGCCATTTTTCCAGTCATTTGCTCGCCAAGGGATTGTTACTTGTTTTGGCTGGCATTCAGGAGCTTTTGATATTTTCGCGAAAAAAACTGCATTTTATCTGCCGCTTGACCATTGCAAACATTTTGCGCTATTTTTCCGGTCATATGCTCGCCGAGGGATTGTATCTTGTTTTGGCTGGCATTCAGAAGCTTTTGATTTTTTTGCGAAAAAAACTGCATATTCTCTGCCGCTAGACCATTGCAAACATTTTGCGCCATTTTTCCGGTCATATGCTCGCCGAGGGATTGTTTCTTGTTTTGGCTGGCATTCAGGAGTTTTTCATATTTTCGCGAAAAAAACTGCATTTTATCTGCCGCTTGACCATTGCAAACATTTTGCGCCATTTTTCCGGTCATTTGCTCGCCAAGGGATTGTTACTTGTTTTGGCTGGCATTCAGGAGCTTTTGATATTTTCGCGAAAAAAACTGCATTTTATCTGCCGCTAGACCATCGCGAACATTTTGCGCCATTTTTCCGGTCATTTGCTCGCCAAGGGTTTGTTACTTGTTTTGGCTGGCATTCAGGAGCTTTTGATATTTTCGCGAAAAAAACTGCATTTTATCTGCCGCTAGACCATCGCGAACATTTTGCGCCATTTTTCCGGTCATTTGCTCGCCAAGGGATTGTTACTTGTTTTGGCTGGCATTCAGGAGCTTTTGATATTTTCGCGAAAAAAACTGCATTTTATCTGCCGCTTGACCATTGCAAACATTTTGCGCTATTTTTCCGGTCATATGCTCGCCGAGGGATTGTATCTTGTTTTGGCTGGCATTCAGAAGCTTTTGATTTTTTCGCGAAAAAAACTGCATATTCTCTGCCGCTAGACCATTGCAAACATTTTGCGCCATTTTTCCGGTCATTTGCTCGCCAAGGGATTGTTCCTTGTTTTGGCTGGCATTCATGAGCTTTTGATTTTTCCGCGAAAAAAAACTGCATATTATCTGCCGCTAGACCATTGCGAACATTTTGCGCTATTTTTCCGGTCATATGCTCGCCAAGGGATTGTTACTTGTTTTGGCTGGCATTCATGAGCTTTTGATTTTTCCGCGAAAAAAACTGCATATTACCTGCCGCTAGACCATTGCGAACATTTTGCGCCATTTTTCCGGTCATATGCTCGCCGAGGGATTGTTTCTTGTTTTGGCTGGCATTCAGGAGCTTTTGATTTCTTCACGAAAAAAACTGCATTTTATCTGCCGCTAGACCATTGCGAACATTTTGCGCCATTTTTCCGGTCATTTGCTCGCCAAGGGATTGTATCTTGTTTTGGCTGGCATTCAGGAGCTTTTGATTTTTTCGCGAAAAAAACTGCATATTCTCTGCCGCTAGACCATTGCGAACATTTTGCGCCATTTTTCCAGTCATTTGCTCGCCAAGGGTTTGTTACTTGTTTTGGCTGGCATTCAGGAGCTTTTGATTTTATCGCGAAAAAAACTGCATTTTATCTGCCGCTAGACTATTGCGAACATTTTGCGCCATTTTTCCGGTCATTTGCTCGCCAAGGGATTGTATCTTGTTTTGGCTGGCATTCATGAGCTTTTGATTTTTCCGCGAAAAAAACTGCATTTTATCTGCCGCTAGACCATTGCGAACATTTTGCGCCATTTTTCCGGTCATATGCTCGCCGAGGGATTGTTTCTTGTTTTGGCTGGCATTCAGGAGCTTTTGATTTCTTCACGAAAAAAACTGCATTTTATCTGCCGCTAGACCATTGCGAACATTTTGCGCCATTTTTCCGGTCATTTGCTCGCCAAGGGATTGTATCTTGTTTTGGCTGGCATTCAGGAGCTTTTAATTTTTTCGCAAAAAAAAACTGCATATTCTCTGCCGCTAGACCATTGCGAACATTTTGCGCCATTTTTCCAGTCATTCGCTCGCCAAGGGTTTGTTACTTGTTTTGGCTGGCATTCAGGAGCTTTTGATATTTTCGCGAAAAAAACTGCATTTTATCTGCCGCTAGACCATCGCGAACATTTTGCGCCATTTTTCCGGTCATTTGCTCGCCAAGGGATTGTTACTTGTTTTGGCTGGCATTCAGGAGCTTTTCATATTTTCGCGAAAAAAACTGCATTTTATCTGCCGCTAGACCATCGCGAACATTTTGCGCCATTTTTCCGGTCATTTGCTCGCCAAGGGATTGTTACTTGTTTTGGCTGGCATTCATGAGCTTTTGATTTTTCCGCGAAAAAAACTGCATATTATCTGCCGCTAGACCATTGCGAACATTTTGCGCTATTTTTCCGGTCATTTGCTCGCCAAGGGATTGTTACTTGTTTTGGCTGGCATTCAGGAGCTTTTGATTTGTTCACGAAAAAAACTGCATTTTATCTGCCGCTAGACCATTGCGAACATTTTGCGCCATTTTTCCGGTCATTTGCTCGCCAAGGGATTGTATCTTGTTTTGGCTGGCATTCAGGAGCTTTTGATTTTTCCGCGAAAAAAACTGCATTTTATCTGCCGCTAGACCATTGCGAACATTTTGCGCCATTTTTCCGGTCATTTGCTCGCCAAGGGATTGTTACTTGTTTTGGCTGGCATTCAGGAGCTTTTCATATTTTCGCGAAAAAAACTGCATTTTATCTGCCGCTAGACCATCGCGAACATTTTGCGCCATTTTTCCAGTCATTCGCTCGCCAAGGGTTTGTTACTTGTTTTGGCTGGCATTCAGGAGCTTTTGATATTTTCGCGAAAAAAACTGCATTTTATCTGCCGCTAGACCATCGCGAACATTTTGCGCCATTTTTCCGGTCATTTGCTCGCCAAGGGATTGTTACTTGTTTTGGCTGGCATTCAGGAGCTTTTCATATTTTCGCGAAAAAAACTGCATTTTATCTGCCGCTAGACCATCGCGAACATTTTGCGCCATTTTTCCGGTCATTTGCTCGCCAAGGGATTGTTACTTGTTTTGGCTGGCATTCATGAGCTTTTGATATTTTCGCGAAAAAAACTGCACTTTATCTGCCGCTAGACCATTGCGAACATTTTGCGCCATTTTTCCGGTCATTTGCTCGCCAAGGGATTGTTACTTGTTTTGGCTGGCATTCAGGAGCTTTTCATATTTTCGCGAAAAAAACTGCATTTTATCTGCCGCTAGATCATTGCGAACATTTTGCGCCATTTTTCCAGTCATTCGCTCGCCAAGGGTTTGTTACTTGTTTTGGCTGGCATTCAGGAGCTTTTGATATTTTCGCGAAAAAAACTGCATTTTATCTGCCGCTAGACCATCGCGAACATTTTGCGCCATTTTTCCGGTCATTTGCTCGCCAAGGGATTGTTACTTGTTTTGGCTGGCATTCAGGAGCTTTTCATATTTTCGCGAAAAAAACTGCATTTTATCTGCCGCTAGACCATCGCGAACATTTTGCGCCATTTTTCCGGTCATTTGCTCGCCAAGGGATTGTTACTTGTTTTGGCTGGCATTCAGGAGCTTTTCATATTTTCGCGAAAAAAACTGCATTTTATCTGCCGCTAGACCATTGCGAACATTTTGCGCCATTTTTCCAGTCATTCGCTCGCCAAGGGATTGTTACTTGTTTTGGCTGGCATTCAGGAGCTTTTGATTTGTTCACGAAAAAAACTGCATTTTATCTGCCGCTAGACCATTGCGAACATTTTGCGCCATTTTTCCGGTCATTTGCTCGCCAAGGGATTGTATCTTGTTTTGGCTGGCATTCAGGAGCTTTTGATTTTTCCGCGAAAAAAACTGCATTTTATCTGCCGCTAGACCATTGCGAACATTTTGCGCCATTTTTCCGGTCATTTGCTCGCCAAGGGATTGTTACTTGTTTTGGCTGGCATTCAGGAGCTTTTCATATTTTCGCGAAAAAAACTGCATTTTATCTGCCGCTAGACCATTGCGAACATTTTGCGCCATTTTTCCAGTCATTCGCTCGCCAAGGGTTTGTTACTTGTTTTGGCTGGCATTCAGGAGCTTTTGATATTTTCGCGAAAAAAACTGCATTTTATCTGCCGCTAGACCATCGCGAACATTTTGCGCCATTTTTCCGGTCATTTGCTCGCCAAGGGATTGTTACTTGTTTTGGCTGGCATTCAGGAGCTTTTCATATTTTCGCGAAAAAAACTGCATTTTATCTGCCGCTAGACCATCGCGAACATTTTGCGCCATTTTTCCGGTCATTTGCTCGCCAAGGGATTGTTACTTGTTTTGGCTGGCATTCATGAGCTTTTGATATTTTCGCGAAAAAAACTGCACTTTATCTGCCGCTTGACCATTGCAAACATTTTGCGCCATTTTTCCGGTCATATGCTCGCCGAGGGATTGTTTCTTGTTTTGGCTGGCATTCAGGAGCTTTTGATTTGTTCACGAAAAAAACTGCATTTTATCTGCCGCTAGACCATTGCGAACATTTTGCGCCATTTTTCCGGTCATTTGCTCGCCAAGGGATTGTATCTTGTTTTGGCTGGCATTCAGGAGCTTTTGATTTTTCCGCGAAAAAAACTGCATTTTATCTGCCGCTAGACCATTGCGAACATTTTGCGCCATTTTTCCGGTCATTTGCTCGCCAAGGGATTGTTACTTGTTTTGGCTGGCATTCAGGAGCTTTTCATATTTTCGCGAAAAAAACTGCATTTTATCTGCCGCTAGACCATCGCGAACATTTTGCGCCATTTTTCCGGTCATATGCTCGCCGAGGGATTGTTTCTTGTTTTGGCTGGCATTCAGGAGCTTTTGATTTCTTCACGAAAAAAACTGCATTTTATCTGCCGCTAGACCATTGCGAACATTTTGCGCCATTTTTCCGGTCATTTGCTCGCCAAGGGATTGTATCTTGTTTTGGCTGGCATTCAGGAGCTTTTAATTTTTTCGCAAAAAAAACTGCATATTCTCTGCCGCTAGACCATTGCGAACATTTTGCGCCATTTTTCCAGTCATTCGCTCGCCAAGGGTTTGTTACTTGTTTTGGCTGGCATTCAGGAGCTTTTGATATTTTCGCGAAAAAAAATGCATTTTATCTGCCGCTAGACCATCGCGAACATTTTGCGCCATTTTTCCGGTCATTTGCTCGCCAAGGGATTGTATCTTGTTTTGGCTGGCATTCAGGAGCTTTTAATTTTTTCGCAAAAAAAAACTGCATATTCTCTGCCGCTAGACCATTGCGAACATTTTGCGCCATTTTTCCAGTCATTCGCTCGCCAAGGGTTTGTTACTTGTTTTGGCTGGCATTCAGGAGCTTTTGATATTTTCGCGAAAAAAACTGCATTTTATCTGCCGCTAGACCATCGCGAACATTTTGCGCCATTTTTCCGGTCATTTGCTCGCCAAGGGATTGTTACTTGTTTTGGCTGGCATTCAGGAGCTTTTCATATTTTCGCGAAAAAAACTGCATTTTATCTGCCGCTAGACCATCGCGAACATTTTGCGCCATTTTTCCGGTCATTTGCTCGCCAAGGGATTGTTACTTGTTTTGGCTGGCATTCATGAGCTTTTGATTTTTCCGCGAAAAAAACTGCATATTATCTGCCGCTAGACCATTGCGAACATTTTGCGCTATTTTTCCGGTCATTTGCTCGCCAAGGGATTGTTACTTGTTTTGGCTGGCATTCAGGAGCTTTTCATATTTTCGCGAAAAAAACTGCATTTTATCTGCCGCTAGACCATCGCGAACATTTTGCGCCATTTTTCCGGTCATTTGCTCGCCAAGGGTTTGTTACTTGTTTTGGCTGGCATTCAGGAGCTTTTGATTTTTTCGCGAAAAAGACTGCATTTTATCTGCCGCTTGACCATTGCAAACATTTTGCGCCATTTTTCCGGTCATTTGCTCGCCGAGGGATTGTTTCTTGTTTTGGCTGGCATTCAGGAGCTTTTGATATTTTCGCGAAAAAAACTGCACTTTATCTGCCGCTTGACCATTGCAAACATTTTGCGCCATTTTTCCGGTCATATGCTCGCCGAGGGATTGTTTCTTGTTTTGGCTGGCATTCAGGAGCTTTTGATTTCTTCACGAAAAAAACTGCATTTTATCTGCCGCTAGACCATTGCGAACATTTTGCGCCATTTTTCCGGTCATTTGCTCGCCAAGGGATTGTATCTTGTTTTGGCTGGCATTCAGGAGCTTTTGATTTTTCCGCGAAAAAAACTGCATTTTATCTGCCGCTAGACCATTGCGAACATTTTGCGCCATTTTTCCGGTCATTTGCTCGCCAAGGGATTGTTACTTGTTTTGGCTGGCATTCAGGAGCTTTTCATATTTTCGCGAAAAAAACTGCATTTTATCTGCCGCTAGACCATCGCGAACATTTTGCGCCATTTTTCCGGTCATTTGCTCGCCAAGGGATTGTTACTTGTTTTGGCTGGCATTCATGAGCTTTTGATTTTTCCGCGAAAAAAACTGCATATTATCTGCCGCTAGACCATTGCGAACATTTTGCGCTATTTTTCCGGTCATATGCTCGCCAAGGGATTGTTACTTGTTTTGGCTGGCATTCATGAGCTTTTGATTTTTCCGCGAAAAAAACTGCATATTACCTGCCGCTAGACCATTGCGAACATTTTGCGCCATTTTTCCGGTCATATGCTCGCCGAGGGATTGTTTCTTGTTTTGGCTGGCATTCAGGAGCTTTTGATTTCTTCACGAAAAAAACTGCATTTTATCTGCCGCTAGACCATTGCGAACATTTTGCGCCATTTTTCCGGTCATTTGCTCGCCAAGGGATTGTATCTTGTTTTGGCTGGCATTCAGGAGCTTTTAATTTTTTCGCAAAAAAAACTGCATATTCTCTGCCGCTAGACCATTGCGAACATTTTGCGCCATTTTTCCAGTCATTCGCTCGCCAAGGGTTTGTTACTTGTTTTGGCTGGCATTCAGGAGCTTTTGATATTTTCGCGAAAAAAAATGCATTTTATCTGCCGCTAGACCATCGCGAACATTTTGCGCCATTTTTCCGGTCATTTGCTCGCCAAGGGATTGTTACTTGTTTTGGCTGGCATTCAGGAGCTTTTCATATTTTCGCGAAAAAAACTGCATTTTATCTGCCGCTAGACCATCGCGAACATTTTGCGCCATTTTTCCGGTCATTTGCTCGCCAAGGGATTGTTACTTGTTTTGGCTGGCATTCATGAGCTTTTGATTTTTCCGCGAAAAAAACTGCATATTATCTGCCGCTAGACCATTGCGAACATTTTGCGCTATTTTTCCGGTCATATGCTCGCCAAGGGATTGTTACTTGTTTTGGCTGGCATTCATGAGCTTTTGATTTTTCCGCAAAAAAAACTGCATATTACCTGCCGCTAGACCATTGCGAACATTTTGCGCCATTTTTCCGGTCATATGCTCGCCGAGGGATTGTTTCTTGTTTTGGCTGGCATTCAGGAGCTTTTGATTTCTTCACGAAAAAAACTGCATTTTATCTGCCGCTAGACCATTGCGAACATTTTGCGCCATTTTTCCGGTCATTTGCTCGCCAAGGGATTGTATCTTGTTTTGGCTGGCATTCAGGAGCTTTTGATTTTTCCGCGAAAAAAACTGCATTTTATCTGCCGCTAGACCATTGCGAACATTTTGCGCCATTTTTCCGGTCATTTGCTCGCCAAGGGATTGTTACTTGTTTTGGCTGGCATTCAGGAGCTTTTCATATTTTCGCGAAAAAAACTGCATTTTATCTGCCGCTAGACCATCGCGAACATTTTGCGCCATTTTTCCGGTCATTTGCTCGCCAAGGGATTGTTACTTGTTTTGGCTGGCATTCATGAGCTTTTGATTTTTCCGCGAAAAAAACTGCATATTATCTGCCGCTAGACCATTGCGAACATTTTGCGCTATTTTTCCGGTCATATGCTCGCCAAGGGATTGTTACTTGTTTTGGCTGGCATTCATGAGCTTTTGATTTTTTCGCGAAAAAAACTGCATATTACCTGCCGCTAGACCATTGCGAACATTTTGCGCCATTTTTCCGGTCATATGCTCGCCGAGGGATTGTTTCTTGTTTTGGCTGGCATTCAGGAGCTTTTGATTTCTTCACGAAAAAAACTGCATTTTATCTGCCGCTAGACCATTGCGAACATTTTGCGCCATTTTTCCGGTCATTTGCTCGCCAAGGGATTGTATCTTGTTTTGGCTGGCATTCAGGAGCTTTTAATTTTTTCGCAAAAAAAACTGCATATTCTCTGCCGCTAGACCATTGCGAACATTTTGCGCCATTTTTCCAGTCATTCGCTCGCCAAGGGTTTGTTACTTGTTTTGGCTGGCATTCAGGAGCTTTTGATATTTTCGCGAAAAAAAATGCATTTTATCTGCCGCTAGACCATCGCGAACATTTTGCGCCATTTTTCCGGTCATTTGCTCGCCAAGGGATTGTTACTTGTTTTGGCTGGCATTCAGGAGCTTTTCATATTTTCGCGAAAAAAACTGCATTTTATCTGCCGCTAGACCATCGCGAACATTTTGCGCCATTTTTCCGGTCATTTGCTCGCCAAGGGATTGTTACTTGTTTTGGCTGGCATTCATGAGCTTTTGATTTTTCCGCGAAAAAAACTGCATATTATCTGCCGCTAGACCATTGCGAACATTTTGCGCTATTTTTCCGGTCATATGCTCGCCAAGGGATTGTTACTTGTTTTGGCTGGCATTCAGGAGCTTTTGATATTTTCGCGAAAAAAACTGCATTTTATCTGCCGCTTGACCATTGCAAACATTTTGCGCCATTTTTCCGGTCATATGCTCGCCGAGGGATTGTTTCTTGTTTTGGCTGGCATTCAGGAGCTTTTGATTTCTTCACGAAAAAAACTGCATTTTATCTGCCGCTAGACCATTGCGAACATTTTGCGCCATTTTTCCGGTCATTTGCTCGCCAAGGGATTGTACCTTGTTTTGGCTGGCATTCAGGAGCTTTTGATTTTTCCGCGAAAAAAACTGCATTTTATCTGCCGCTAGACCATTGCGAACATTTTGCGCCATTTTTCCGGTCATTTGCTCGCCAAGGGATTGTTACTTGTTTTGGCTGGCATTCAGGAGCTTTTCATATTTTCGCGAAAAAAACTGCATTTTATCTGCCGCTAGACCATCGCGAACATTTTGCGCCATTTTTCCGGTCATTTGCTCGCCGAGGGATTGTTTCTTGTTTTGGCTGGCATTCAGGAGCTTTTGATATTTTCGCGAAAAAAACTGCATTTTATCTGCCGCTTGACCATTGCAAACATTTTGCGCCATTTTTCCGGTCATATGCTCGCCGAGGGATTGTTTCTTGTTTTGGCTGGCATTCAGGAGCTTTTGATTTCTTCACGAAAAAAACTGCATTTTATCTGCCGCTAGACCATTGCGAACATTTTGCGCCATTTTTCCGGTCATTTGCTCGCCAAGGGATTGTATCTTGTTTTGGCTGGCATTCAGGAGCTTTTGATTTTTCCGCGAAAAAAACTGCATTTTATCTGCCGCTAGACCATTGCGAACATTTTGCGCCATTTTTCCGGTCATTTGCTCGCCAAGGGATTGTATCTTGTTTTGGCTGGCATTCAGGAGCTTTTAATTTTTTCGCAAAAAAAAACTGCATATTCTCTGCCGCTAGACCATTGCGAACATTTTGCGCCATTTTTCCAGTCATTCGCTCGCCAAGGGTTTGTTACTTGTTTTGGCTGGCATTCAGGAGCTTTTGATATTTTCGCGAAAAAAACTGCATTTTATCTGCCGCTAGACCATCGCGAACATTTTGCGCCATTTTTCCGGTCATTTGCTCGCCAAGGGATTGTTACTTGTTTTGGCTGGCATTCAGGAGCTTTTCATATTTTCGCGAAAAAAACTGCATTTTATCTGCCGCTAGACCATCGCGAACATTTTGCGCCATTTTTCCGGTCATTTGCTCGCCAAGGGATTGTATCTTGTTTTGGCTGGCATTCAGGAGCTTTTGATTTTTTCGCGAAAAAAACTGCATATTCTCTGCCGCTAGACCATTGCGAACATTTTGCGCCATTTTTCCAGTCATTTGCTCGCCAAGGGTTTGTTACTTGTTTTGGCTGGCATTCATGAGCTTTTGATTTTTCCGCGAAAAAAACTGCATATTATCTGCCGCTAGACCATTGCGAACATTTTGCGCCATTTTTCCGGTCATATGCTCGCCGAGGGATTGTTTCTTGTTTTGGCTGGCATTCAGGAGCTTTTGATTTCTTCACGAAAAAAACTGCATTTTATCTGCCGCTAGACCATTGCGAACATTTTGCGCCATTTTTCCGGTCATTTGCTCGCCAAGGGATTGTATCTTGTTTTGGCTGGCATTCAGGAGCTTTTAATTTTTTCGCAAAAAAAACTGCATATTCTCTGCCGCTAGACCATTGCGAACATTTTGCGCCATTTTTCCAGTCATTCGCTCGCCAAGGGTTTGTTACTTGTTTTGGCTGGCATTCAGGAGCTTTTGATATTTTCGCGAAAAAAACTGCATTTTATCTGCCGCTAGACCATCGCGAACATTTTGCGCCATTTTTCCGGTCATTTGCTCGCCAAGGGATTGTTACTTGTTTTGGCTGGCATTCAGGAGCTTTTCATATTTTCGCGAAAAAAACTGCATTTTATCTGCCGCTAGACCATCGCGAACATTTTGCGCCATTTTTCCGGTCATTTGCTCGCCAAGGGATTGTATCTTGTTTTGGCTGGCATTCAGGAGCTTTTGATTTTTTCGCGAAAAAAACTGCATATTCTCTGCCGCTAGACCATTGCGAACATTTTGCGCCATTTTTCCAGTCATTTGCTCGCCAAGGGTTTGTTACTTGTTTTGGCTGGCATTCAGGAGCTTTTGATTTTATCGCAAAAAAAACTGCATTTTATCTGCCGCTAGACTATTGCGAACATTTTGCGCCATTTTTCCGGTCATTTGCTCGCCAAGGGATTGTATCTTGTTTTGGCTGGCATTCAGAAGCTTTGGATTTTTTCGCGAAAAAAACTGCATATTCTCTGCCGCTAGACCATTACAAACATTTTGCGCCATTTTTCCGGTCATTTGCTCGCCAAGGGATTGTTACTTGTTTTGGCTGGCATTCATGAGCTTTTGATTTTTCCGCGAAAAAAACTGCATATTATCTGCCGCTAGACCATTGCGAACATTTTGCGCCATTTTTCCGGTCATATGCTCGCCGAGGGATTGTTTCTTGTTTTGGCTGGCATTCAGGAGCTTTTGATTTCTTCACGAAAAAAACTGCATTTTATCTGCCGCTAGACCATTGCGAACATTTTGCGCCATTTTTCCGGTCATTTGCTCGCCAAGGGATTGTATCTTGTTTTGGCTGGCATTCAGGAGCTTTTAATTTTTTCGCAAAAAAAACTGCATATTCTCTGCCGCTAGACCATTGCGAACATTTTGCGCCATTTTTCCAGTCATTCGCTCGCCAAGGGTTTGTTACTTGTTTTGGCTGGCATTCAGGAGCTTTTGATATTTTCGCGAAAAAAACTGCATTTTATCTGCCGCTAGACCATCGCGAACATTTTGCGCCATTTTTCCGGTCATTTGCTCGCCAAGGGATTGTTACTTGTTTTGGCTGGCATTCAGGAGCTTTTCATATTTTCGCGAAAAAAACTGCATTTTATCTGCCGCTAGACCATCGCGAACATTTTGCGCCATTTTTCCGGTCATTTGCTCGCCAAGGGTTTGTTACTTGTTTTGGCTGGCATTCAGGAGCTTTTGATTTTTTCGCGAAAAAAACTGCATATTATCTGCCGCTAGACCATTGCGAACATTTTGTGCTATTTTTCCGTTCATTTGCTCGCCAAGGGTTTGTTACTTGTTTTGGCTGGCATTCAGGAGCTTTTGATTTTTTCGCGAAAAAGACTGCATATTATCTGCCGTTAGACCATTGCAAACATTTTGCGCCATTTTTCCGGTCATATGCTCGCCGAGGGATTGTTTCTTGTTTTGGCTGGCATTCAGGAGCTTTTGATATTCTCGCGAAAAAAACTGCATTTTATCTGCCGCTTGACCATTGCAAACATTTTGCGCCATTTTTCCGGTCATTTGCTCGCCAAGGGATTGTTACTTGTTTTGGCTGGCATTCAGGAGCTTTTGATATTTTCGCGAAAAAAACTGCATTTTATCTGCCGCTAGACCATCGCGAACATTTTGCGCCATTTTTCCGGTCATTTGCTCGCCAAGGGATTGTATCTTGTTTTGGCTGGCATTCATGAGCTTTTGATTTTTTCGCAAAAAAAACTGCATATTCTCTGCCGCTAGACCATTGCGAACATTTTGCGCCATTTTTCCAGTCATTTGCTCGCCAAGGGTTTGTTACTTGTTTTGGCTGGCATTCAGGAGCTTTTGATATTTTCGCGAAAAAAACTGCATTTTATCTGCCGCTAGACCATCGCGAACATTTTGCGCCATTTTTCCGGTCATTTGCTCGCCAAGGGATTGTTACTTGTTTTGGCTGGCATTCAGGAGCTTTTCATATTTTCGCGAAAAAAACTGCATTCTATCTGCCGCTAGACCATCGCGAACATTTTGCGCCATTTTTCCGGTCATTTGCTCGCCAAGGGTTTGTTACTTGTTTTGGCTGGCATTCAGGAGCTTTTGATTTTTTCGCAAAAAAAACTGCATATTATCTGCCGCTAGACCATTGCGAACATTTTGTGCTATTTTTCCGGTCATTTGCTCGCCAAGGGATTGTTACTTGTTTTGGCTGGCATTCAGGAGCTTTTGATATTTTCGCGAAAAAAACTGCATTTTATCTGCCGCTAGACCATCGCGAACATTTTGCGCCATTTTTCCGGTCATTTGCTCGCCAAGGGTTTGTTACTTGTTTTGGCTGGCATTCAGGAGCTTTTGATATTTTCGCGAAAAAAACTGCATTTTATCTGCCGCTTGACCATTGCAAACATTTTGCGCCATTTTTCCGGTCATTTGCTCGCCAAGGGATTGTTACTTGTTTTGGCTGGCATTCAGGAGCTTTTGATATTTTCGCGAAAAAAACTGCATTTTATCTGCCGCTAGACCATCGCGAACATTTTGCGCCATTTTTCCGGTCATTTGCTCGCCAAGGGTTTGTTACTTGTTTTGGCTGGCATTCAGGAGCTTTTGATATTTTCGCGAAAAAAACTGCATTTTATCTGCCGCTAGACCATCGCGAACATTTTGCGCCATTTTTCCGGTCATTTGCTCGCCAAGGGATTGTTACTTGTTTTGGCTGGCATTCAGGAGCTTTTGATATTTTCGCGAAAAAAACTGCATTTTATCTGCCGCTTGACCATTGCAAACATTTTGCGCTATTTTTCCGGTCATATGCTCGCCGAGGGATTGTATCTTGTTTTGGCTGGCATTCAGAAGCTTTGGATTTTTTCGCGAAAAAAACTGCATATTCTCTGCCGCTAGACCATTGCAAACATTTTGCGCCATTTTTCCGGTCATTTGCTCGCCAAGGGATTGTTACTTGTTTTGGCTGGCATTCATGAGCTTTTGATTTTTCCGCGAAAAAAACTGCATATTATCTGCCGCTAGACCATTGCGAACATTTTGCGCCATTTTTCCGGTCATATGCTCGCCAAGGGTTTGTTACTTGTTTTGGCTGGCATTCAGGAGCTTTTGATATTTTCGCGAAAAAAACTGCATTTTATCTGCCGCTAGACCATCGCGAACATTTTGCGCCATTTTTCCGGTCATTTGCTCGCCAAGGGATTGTTACTTGTTTTGGCTGGCATTCAGGAGCTTTTGATATTTTCGCGAAAAAAACTGCATTTTATCTGCCGCTTGACCATTGCAAACATTTTGCGCTATTTTTCCGGTCATATGCTCGCCGAGGGATTGTATCTTGTTTTGGCTGGCATTCAGAAGCTTTGGATTTTTTCGCGAAAAAAACTGCATATTCTCTGCCGCTAGACCATTGCAAACATTTTGCGCCATTTTTCCGGTCATTTGCTCGCCGAGGGATTGTTTCTTGTTTTGGCTGGCATTCAGGAGCTTTTGATTTCTTCACGAAAAAAACTGCATTTTATCTGCCGCTAGACCATTGCGAACATTTTGCGCCATTTTTCCGGTCATTTGCTCGCCAAGGGATTGTATCTTGTTTTGGCTGGCATTCAGGAGCTTTTAATTTTTTCGCAAAAAAAACTGCATATTCTCTGCCGCTAGACCATTGCGAACATTTTGCGCCATTTTTCCAGTCATTCGCTCGCCAAGGGTTTGTTACTTGTTTTGGCTGGCATTCAGGAGCTTTTGATATTTTCGCGAAAAAAACTGCATTTTATCTGCCGCTAGACCATCGCGAACATTTTGCGCCATTTTTCCGGTCATTTGCTCGCCAAGGGATTGTTACTTGTTTTGGCTGGCATTCAGGAGCTTTTCATATTTTCGCGAAAAAAACTGCATTTTATCTGCCGCTAGACCATCGCGAACATTTTGCGCCATTTTTCCGGTCATTTGCTCGCCAAGGGTTTGTTACTTGTTTTGGCTGGCATTCAGGAGCTTTTGATTTTTTCGCGAAAAAAACTGCATATTATCTGCCGCTAGACCATTGCGAACATTTTGTGCTATTTTTCCGGTCATTTGCTCGCCAAGGGTTTGTTACTTGTTTTGGCTGGCATTCAGGAGCTTTTGATTTTTTCGCGAAAAAGACTGCATATTATCTGCCGTTAGACCATTGCAAACATTTTGCGCCATTTTTCCGGTCATATGCTCGCCGAGGGATTGTTTCTTGTTTTGGCTGGCATTCAGGAGCTTTTGATATTTTCGCGAAAAAAACTGCATTTTATCTGCCGCTTGACCATTGCAAACATTTTGCGCCATTTTTCCGGTCATTTGCTCGCCAAGGGATTGTTACTTGTTTTGGCTGGCATTCAGGAGCTTTTGATATTTTCGCGAAAAAAACTGCATTTTATCTGCCGCTAGACCATCGCGAACATTTTGCGCCATTTTTCCGGTCATTTGCTCGCCAAGGGATTGTATCTTGTTTTGGCTGGCATTCAGGAGCTTTTGATTTTTTCGCAAAAAAAACTGCATATTCTCTGCCGCTAGACCATTGCGAACATTTTGCGCCATTTTTCCAGTCATTTGCTCGCCAAGGGTTTGTTACTTGTTTTGGCTGGCATTCAGGAGCTTTTGATATTTTCGCGAAAAAAACTGCATTTTATCTGCCGCTAGACCATCGCGAACATTTTGCGCCATTTTTCCGGTCATTTGCTCGCCGAGGGATTGTTTCTTGTTTTGGCTGGCATTCAGGAGCTTTTGATTTCTTCACGAAAAAAACTGCATTTTATCTGCCGCTAGACCATTGCGAACATTTTGCGCCATTTTTCCGGTCATTTGCTCGCCAAGGGATTGTATCTTGTTTTGGCTGGCATTCAGGAGCTTTTAATTTTTTCGCAAAAAAAACTGCATATTCTCTGCCGCTAGACCATTGCGAACATTTTGCGCCATTTTTCCAGTCATTTGCTCGCCAAGGGTTTGTTACTTGTTTTGGCTGGCATTCAGGAGCTTTTGATATTTTCGCGAAAAAAAATGCATTTTATCTGCCGCTAGACCATCGCGAACATTTTGCGCCATTTTTCCGGTCATTTGCTCGCCAAGGGATTGTTACTTGTTTTGGCTGGCATTCAGGAGCTTTTCATATTTTCGCGAAAAAAACTGCATTTTATCTGCCGCTAGACCATCGCGAACATTTTGCGCCATTTTTCCGGTCATTTGCTCGCCAAGGGTTTGTTACTTGTTTTGGCTGGCATTCAGGAGCTTTTGATTTTTTCGCGAAAAAGACTGCATTTTATCTGCCGCTAGACCATCGCGAACATTTTGCGCCATTTTTCCAGTCATTTGCTCGCCAAGGGGTTGTTACTTGTTTTGGCTGGCATTCAGGAGCTTTTGATATTTTCGCGAAAAAAACTGCATTTTATCTGCCGCTAGACCATCGCGAACATTTTGCGCCATTTTTCCGGTCATTTGCTCGCCAAGGGATTGTTACTTGTTTTGGCTGGCATTCAGGAGCTTTTCATATTTTCGCGAAAAAAACTGCATTTTATCTGCCGCTAGACCATCGCGAACATTTTGCGCCATTTTTCCGGTCATTTGCTCGCCAAGGGTTTGTTACTTGTTTTGGCTGGCATTCAGGAGCTTTTGATTTTTTCGCGAAAAAAACTGCATATTATCTGCCGTTAGACCATTGCAAACATTTTGCGCCATTTTTCCGGTCATATGCTCGCCGAGGGATTGTTTCTTGTTTTGGCTGGCATTCAGGAGTTTTTGATATTTTCGCGAAAAAAACTGCATTTTATCTGCCGCTTGACCATTGCGAACATTTTGTGCTATTTTTCCGGTCATTTGCTCGCCAAGGGTTTGTTACTTGTTTTGGCTGGCATTCAGGAGCTTTTGATTTTTTCGCGAAAAAGACTGCATATTATCTGCCGTTAGACCATTGCAAACATTTTGCGCCATTTTTCCGGTCATATGCTCGCCGAGGGATTGTTTCTTGTTTTGGCTGGCATTCAGGAGTTTTTGATATTTTCGCGAAAAAAACTGCATTTTATCTGCCGCTAGACCATCGCGAACATTTTGCGCCATTTTTCCGGTCATTTGCTCGCCAAGGGTTTGTTACTTGTTTTGGCTGGCATTCAGGAGCTTTTGATATTTTCGCGAAAAAAACTGCATTTTATCTGCCGCTAGACCATCGCGAACATTTTGCGCCATTTTTCCGGTCATTTGCTCGCCAAGGGATTGTTACTTGTTTTGGCTGGCATTCAGGAGCTTTTGATATTTTCGCGAAAAAAACTGCATTTTATCTGCCGCTAGACCATCGCGAACATTTTGCGCCATTTTTCCGGTCATTTGCTCGCCAAGGGATTGTTACTTGTTTTGGCTGGCATTCAGGAGCTTTTGATATTTTCGCGAAAAAAAACTGCATTTTATCTGCCGCTAGACCATCGCGAACATTTTGCGCCATTTTTCCGGTCATTTGCTCGCCAAGGGTTTGTTACTTGTTTTGGCTGGCATTCAGGAGCTTTTGATTTTTTCGCAAAAACAACTGCATATTCTCTGCCGCTAGACCATTGCGAACATTTTGCGCCATTTTTCCAGTCATTTGCTCGCCAAGGGTTTGTTACTTGTTTTGGCTGGCATTCAGGAGCTTTTGATATTTTCGCGAAAAAAACTGCATTTTATCTGCCGCTAGACCATCGCGAACATTTTGCGCCATTTTTCCGGTCATTTGCTCGCCAAGGGATTGTTACTTGTTTTGGCTGGCATTCAGGAGCTTTTGATATTTTCGCGAAAAAAACTGCATTTTATCTGCCGCTAGACCATCGCGAACATTTTGCGCCATTTTTCCGGTCATATGCTCGCCAAGGGATTGTTACTTGTTTTGGCTGGCATTCATGAGCTTTTGATTTTTCCGCGAAAAAAACTGCATATTACCTGCCGCTAGACCATTGCGAACATTTTGCGCCATTTTTCCGGTCATATGCTCGCCGAGGGATTGTTTCTTGTTTTGGCTGGCATTCAGGAGCTTTTGATTTCTTCACGAAAAAAACTGCATTTTATCTGCCGCTAGACCATTGCGAACATTTTGCGCCATTTTTCCGGTCATTTGCTCGCCAAGGGATTGTATCTTGTTTTGGCTGGCATTCAGGAGCTTTTGATTTTTTCGCGAAAAAAACTGCATATTCTCTGCCGCTAGACCATTGCGAACATTTTGCGCCATTTTTCCAGTCATTTGCTCGCCAAGGGTTTGTTACTTGTTTTGGCTGGCATTCAGGAGCTTTTGATTTTATCGCAAAAAAAACTGCATTTTATCTGCCGCTAGACCATCGCGAACATTTTGCGCCATTTTTCCGGTCATTTGCTCGCCAAGGGTTTGTTACTTGTTTTGGCTGGCATTCAGGAGCTTTTGATTTTTTCGCGAAAAAAACTGCATATTATCTGCCGCTAGACCATTGCGAACATTTTGTGCTATTTTTCCGGTCATTTGCTCGCCAAGGGTTTGTTACTTGTTTTGGCTGGCATTCAGGAGCTTTTGATTTTTTCGCGAAAAAGACTGCATATTATCTGCCGTTAGACCATTGCAAACATTTTGCGCCATTTTTCCGGTCATATGCTCGCCGAGGGATTGTTTCTTGTTTTGGCTGGCATTCAGGAGCTTTTGATATTTTCGCGAAAAAAACTGCATTTTATCTGCCGCTTGACCATTGCAAACATTTTGCGCCATTTTTCCGGTCATTTGCTCGCCAAGGGATTGTTACTTGTTTTGGCTGGCATTCAGGAGCTTTTGATATTTTCGCGAAAAAAACTGCATTTTATCTGCCGCTAGACCATCGCGAACATTTTGCGCCATTTTTCCGGTCATTTGCTCGCCAAGGGATTGTATCTTGTTTTGGCTGGCATTCAGGAGCTTTTGATTTTTTCGCAAAAAAAACTGCATATTCTCTGCCGCTAGACCATTGCGAACATTTTGCGCCATTTTTCCAGTCATTTGCTCGCCAAGGGTTTGTTACTTGTTTTGGCTGGCATTCAGGAGCTTTTGATATTTTCGCGAAAAAAACTGCATATTATCTGCCGCTAGACCATCGCGAACATTTTGCGCCATTTTTCCGGTCATTTGCTCGCCGAGGGATTGTTTCTTGTTTTGGCTGGCATTCAGGAGCTTTTGATTTCTTCACGAAAAAAACTGCATTTTATCTGCCGCTAGACCATTGCGAACATTTTGCGCCATTTTTCCGGTCATTTGCTCGCCAAGGGATTGTATCTTGTTTTGGCTGGCATTCAGGAGCTTTTAATTTTTTCGCAAAAAAAACTGCATATTCTCTGCCGCTAGACCATTGCGAACATTTTGCGCCATTTTTCCAGTCATTTGCTCGCCAAGGGTTTGTTACTTGTTTTGGCTGGCATTCAGGAGCTTTTGATATTTTCGCGAAAAAAAATGCATTTTATCTGCCGCTAGACCATCGCGAACATTTTGCGCCATTTTTCCGGTCATTTGCTCGCCAAGGGATTGTTACTTGTTTTGGCTGGCATTCAGGAGCTTTTCATATTTTCGCGAAAAAAACTGCATTTTATCTGCCGCTAGACCATCGCGAACATTTTGCGCCATTTTTCCGGTCATTTGCTCGCCAAGGGTTTGTTACTTGTTTTGGCTGGCATTCAGGAGCTTTTGATTTTTTCGCGAAAAAGACTGCATTTTATCTGCCGCTAGACCATCGCGAACATTTTGCGCCATTTTTCCAGTCATTTGCTCGCCAAGGGTTTGTTACTTGTTTTGGCTGGCATTCAGGAGCTTTTGATATTTTCGCGAAAAAAACTGCATTTTATCTGCCGCTAGACCATCGCGAACATTTTGCGCCATTTTTCCGGTCATTTGCTCGCCAAGGGATTGTTTCTTGTTTTGGCTGGCATTCAGGAGCTTTTGATATTTTCGCGGAAAAAACTGCATTTTATCTGCCGCTAGACCATCGCGAACATTTTGCGCCATTTTTCCGGTCATTTGCTCGCCAAGGGATTGTATCGTGTTTTGGCTGGCATTCAGGAGCTTTTGATTTTTTCGCGAAAAAAACTGCATATTATCTGCCGCTAGACCATTGCGAACATTTTGCGCCCTTTTTTTGGTCATTTGCTCGCCGAGGGATTGTATCTTGTTTTGGCTGGCATTCAGGAGCTTTTGACTTTATCGCGAAAAAAACTGCATATTATCTGCCGCTAGACCATTGCGAACATTTTGCGCCCTTTTTTTGGTCATTTGCTCGCCGAGGGATTGTATCTTGTTTTGGCTGGCATTCAGGAGCTTTTGACTTTATCGCGAAAAAAACTGCATTTTATCTGCCGCTAGACCATCGCGAACATTTTGCGCCATTTTTCCGGTCATTTGCTCGCCAAGGGATTGTTTCTTGTTTTGGCTGGCATTCAGGAGCTTTTGATTTTTTCGCGAAAAAAACTGCATATTATCTGCCGCTAGAC
Source organism: Oxycera nigricornis (assembly GCA_963942545.1). Classification (NCBI taxonomy): domain Eukaryota; kingdom Metazoa; phylum Arthropoda; class Insecta; order Diptera; family Stratiomyidae; genus Oxycera; species Oxycera nigricornis. The sequence continues at coordinate 31,141,581 of OZ012663.1, read as the reverse complement.
CATTGCGAACATTTTGCGCCGTTTTTCCAGTCATATGCTCGCCGAGGGATTGTTTCTTGTTTTGGCTGGCATTCAGGAGCTTTTGATATTTTCGCGGAAAAAACTGCATTTTATCTGCCGCTAGACCATCGCGAACATTTTGCGCCATTTTTCCGGTCATTTGCTCGCCAAGGGATTGTATCTTGTTTTGGCTGGCATTCAGGAGCTTTTGATTTTTTCGCGAAAAAAACTGCATATTATCTGCCGCTAGACCATTGCGAACATTTTGCGCCCTTTTTTTGGTCATTTGCTCGCCGAGGGATTGTATCTTGTTTTGGCTGGCATTCAGGAGCTTTTGACTTTATCGCGAAAAAAACTGCATATTATCTGCCGCTAGACCATTGCGAACATTTTGCGCCCTTTTTTTGGTCATTTGCTCGCCGAGGGATTGTATCTTGTTTTGGCTGGCATTCAGGAGCTTTTGACTTTATCGCGAAAAAAACTGCATTTTATCTGCCGCTAGACCATTGCGAACATTTTGCGCCCTTTTTTTGGTCATTTGCTCGCCGAGGGATTGTATCTTGTTTTGGCTGGCATTCAGAAGCTTTTGATATTTTCGCGAAAAAAAAAGTAATTTTATCTGCCGCTAGACCATTGCAAACATTTTGCGCCATTTTTCCGGTCATTTGCTTGCCGAGGGACATTTACTTGTTACGGCTGGCTTTCAGGAGCTTTCGATTTTTTCGCGGAAAAAACTGGATTTTATCTGGATTGGTTTGAGCTGACCGTGTATTGTGGAAGATGCATGTATCGACTGCGAACAGGGATATTTTGCTTGTTGATTGGGACTGCGTAGGAATGTCCGCGGTGTACAGAGTGTTCAAGATTTGCGAGAGAATTGACCACTCCAGCACTCCAGCCTCGATCGGTCGCTCGTTTGATAGATGGTCATCATTTCTGACTCGAAAAGTTCTGTCCTTCAAGAAAGAGGCAACTATTTGTATAATTTGGAAAGGAATGTTTAATCCATGCATTTTTTATATATGTCCTGCATGCCAGACCTTGTCGACCGTTTCGACACATCAAACATGACCAAACCTGTTGATCTTCTATGGTTCAACCCTGTTCTGATTTTTTGGGCTACTCTTGCGAGCTGGAGGTCGCAGGAGTGTTGTGACCTGAGCCCAATTTTTCTTCCGGGATAATATTCCTACTGAAAACATCATCGCACAGGCGGGCTAGGAGAATCCGTTCTGTTATTTTTGCTTTATACTAAATATGGCATTAGACTTCAATGCAAAATCGATTTCACTATTTATAGTATAGAGGTGTAACCGCTGTTAGTAGAACTTATTTATTTATAAAATTGAGACACCCACAAATTTTCCTTTTATTCTACTTTATTTTTAAATAATTGATGAACCCATTCATCACTGATGAAGTCCTCAAGTAGTGGACGAAACAATTTGTTTGAAATTATTTCAAAATAAAGTAGAATAAAAGGAAAATTTGTGGGTGGCACTATTTATAGGTAAATGATAAAAAAACAATCCGCGAAGTGCTACCCATAAAAAATATTAAACACAATAATAATTTTGAAAATAATACTACTTTAAATAATAATAATGAAAGGTATTCATAGCAGTAACAGGAATGAGTTAATATTAATCATATCATCTGCGGGAGCATCCTTTGATTACGTAAGGCTTTTGGTGGATGCGTGATGATGATTTATTAACTCGAATGCAAATTTGATTGAAACTTTGATGGTTTTCAAAATTTAATCCGTTTTTTTTTAATTAAAAGACTGCTCAAATTATCCAAACATTTTAAAACTTTTATTTACTTTACAACAAAGTCCTTAGAATAAAAAATTTATGGTAATATCATGTTAATATGGTAACTTCGAATGATTTTTTATTTTTAATTGAATTTTTTTCAGAATCAAGAACATTTTTTCGCTGGTTTCTCTTGAAAAATTGATAGGAATGTATAAATTTTATAAACATTTATTACTGTGTTGTGTAAATCAGATTAAAAAAATATTTTTTATGAAAAAACCCTAAGTTTTCTCATTTTCTTCTATTAAATTAAAAAACCCGCTGAAACGAATTTTTATAATGTTAAAATAATCAAAAATATTTTAAAACGCGTCGATTGACACCTTAATGATGCAAATATTATATCTGGTTCGTGAGATATAGTGAATGGACGGAATGACCTTGAAGATCATGATGCCTGTTAATGATTTTTGATTTTTTATTTAATTTTTTACATCATCATGAGAAAAAGTTTTGATGTTGTTTTTACAAGCACTGCTTGAAGTATATGAATTTTGTAAAAATTGAATACTGTCTTCCGTAAATCAGGTTAAAAATTAATTGTTTTTAAAAAACCTAATTTTTTGCACTTTTTTCTTAAATTAAAAAACCGCTCCAACAATTTTTTTCAAAATAAATAGATTCACAAAATCATTAATACGCGTCGATTGACACCTTAACCATGCAAATCGTAAGTTTGGTTCGCGAGATATAACGCATGACAGAAATGACCTTCAAAGGGGCAAAACAACAAACCCCCCGACCGAAGTATCCCAAAAACTAATCAGCTCTTAAGACTGCAAAGACGCTTCGATTGACACCTCAACAAAGTCGACACAACTTTGTTTACGTGAGTTATGCTCGTAGAAAAAAGTGTCCGCGAACGTACGTACGTACGTACACACACACACACACACATACATCTCCCTTTCTAAAAACACTTTAGATATACTCTATAGACCTCAAAACGTAAAGAAATGTTGAAAATTTCAATTTTGATTTTCGAGGCGATTACAAGAACTTCCCATATACTGGGAAGTTAAAAACTTTTTTTATCAATAATCATATTCAACCTACATTTTGCAAAAACGTTTTATTGTCATGTCGATTTTAATGAAAATTTCAAGGAAAACAATGCTGCATCTACAATTCGAAGGTATTAGCTTAGACTTTTTTACATAGCCTGATGATAGTTTTTGTTGTTTTTTAAAGTTTAGTGTGATGTATGCCCACGTTGGGCGCAGATATCGGAAAAACCTATACAACCCTTGGCATATTTATTTCATTTAAAATATTATGATATAATTTTAGTTTGTGCATCGAATTTATACAAACCATTCAAAAAAAACTTATTCTTTTATTATTTGACATTTCATTGTTGGATTATTTCTTTCAATTGACTACATTGTAGTCATTTACAATTAAATATATGGCTCATTCGTTTATTTACATTAATATATTTCTTAATTAGATTTTCTTGATATCCAATCAAGGTATGGTAAGACATCAGTAAATACAACTAGAAAACTCTCTTTGATTCCATAGGAACTAACTCCAGTGAGCAGTTTCGATCCGGCCACATCAATAACCAAGGGTTCACCATTGTCACTTTGATCTTCTTTGCAGGACATCACACATAAATGTTTATCATCTATGTAATTCTTGTAATATTTTTTACAAACATCTTGATCTGTTATTGTTACAACAGATTGTTGCAGCGGTCCGAAAATCATGTTATCTTCTGCGAAAATACAGTGATAGTTAAAATCAGGTGTGCATGTATATGTTTAAATTCTCACCTTTTAACATTTTCCCCCAGCCTGAAACAGTTGCTGTCATGTAATTTAATGAAGACTGATTTTGTAGAAGTTGAATTGGTTGGATTCTGTCTAAAATGGAAACTTTTATTTAAATGTGTATACTAGAAATTCAAACTGACTGATAATTGAAAAAATTTATATTATTTTATCTTATACTTTTTTTTACTTTTTACTATTGAATATCTTGAAATTTGACTTGAAAAAAAATTCTTCAAAAATCTTATAAAATTTATTTAACTTTTTTGTAACTAACGAGCCAAGAGACGAACTGTTAGTGATTGGAACGCAAATAATAAAATCAACGCTTATTTAATAGATAACTTTTGTGCATAGCACAGTACCTGACACAAAAACCATTCTTAGAAAGAAAATGAATCCATGAATCTCAAAACATACTAATATATAGCAAACAAATATAAAAGAATATCACACACCTGAATATTCTACATTGAATGGCAGTTTAATTAGCGCTACGTCATTAAGCATATCTCTGCGATTCCACCCCTCATGGATGATAAAGTTCTTATTTATAACGGACATGATAACGCGGCCAGGTTCATCTTCTGCTTGTATATTGTGGGCACCAACGAAAATTGTTGCTTTATCGGCACTGTGAAAAGATATTAAATTCATTGTATTATTGATTATTTATAAATGATTTTATCATAGAATTCATTGATTAGTTTACATTCAATTAAAAAGTTTTTCTTTATTTGCTGATTTTTAGATAGCTTTGTCTTTTGTTGAAAATAAAAACTTTTGATTTTTCATACACCGCGAATTGAAAAACTCTATATTTGAATTCTGTTTGAAATTTTCAAGTGAAATAAAATGAAGCTTGTTTGATGATTTCTAAGACCCGAATTGTAAACCGTATTGCAACAATGCAAATTGTTAAGCAACGCATTCACTGCAGAAATGTTGAAAAATTCTATGGAAACTGAAGACTACAAATTTGAAATCCTGCATTTCCAACATATCGACAATATTATACATAATCGCTTAGTTTGAATATTTAGTTGAGTTTATATTGAACTATCATGTATTTATGTTTGTTTCATCAGCATTCAACAAAAGCGATTTTTAAAGCGATCCTTTTAAACTTGAATTTGAATTTGACCCATCTGAACGTTTAAATATACTCTTCAGACTTTTTTATCAAATCTCTTTGTTTAAGTTCAACATAAAAACAATAGAGCATAGTGCAGTACATGAGTTTTCAATTGGCAAAAATTGGGCCGCTTTTCATACTCAATCCCAAAGTTCTTTCTAGTTTAACTCTCAAATAACTCAACTTCAAAATGTATCTGAATTTGTGAAAAATTGAAAGATTTTTTTTAATAATATCTCACCTGTCTAGACAATGAGCAGCAGTCAAAACAAATCGCCGTGATATCAAAGCACCATTACACCAAGTTATTTCAGATGTCTTAAAAACTGCTATTCCTACTTGATACGGAACTCTGCCCACTAAAACATCCTCTCTAAATCCACGCCGTTCTATCGTGGGTGGCGAAAATTTCAAATCACCCCCGACCTTGCGTAAATAGTCGTTCAAATCACTTGGCACAAGATACTCCAGTTTCACCTTGGACCAATCTATAGGAAACACATGCACAACATCCTTTTCTAGAGATATTCTCGTAGGAATTGCACGAATCGAGGCAACAATAGATACGATCCACCAAATTGATACAAACACTTTCATATTGACTCTAGACTCTTAACTCAGTTATTAACTACTGTACAAAATATTTTAAAATTGTAGGTCGCTGGCACTCTTTATTTATACAAGACGATTATCTGAAAATATTCTTCAAAGTTGATCAAGATAACTCATTTCATAAATAGAATTCAATTGATTCATTGATTTTGACAAAACTCGTAATAAATACATTCAATTGAATCGAAGACACTGATAGGATATCACCGAAATGTGATGAATGGAAATATTTCCTTAGCTTTCGTGTACATGCTTACCTGGAAAAATGTTATTTACATTTTCAACTTCCTTAACGCTTAAAACAATGTTATTATTAATCAAATCTAATCAACATCCTCATCCGGTAAATCAATTCAGAAGTTAGTTTTTCAGTTTTTTGTGAATAATACAAAGTATTCCTAATTTAAATTAAATTTTTACAGATTACTTCTATGTGAGTTGGTCGCAGGTTCCTGATTATCAATGGGGATCAATACCATCTTTCGCACAGAAATGTATTAAGGGCTACATACTGCTTACATGGTGCCGTACGTTCGTACGAAAGGAAGTGCACTAGGGATGGAATATGTATATAGTATTTCCCGAATGATTTAAAGTTTTCCCCACAATAGTTGATGATTACAATGTGTACCTCGTAGATCCTGATTTTGGCCGATGTATTCAAACAGATTTACAGTGTGGGGAAAGAAAGCTATGACATTCTCCAGAAAAATAGTATAAAACATTTCGTATAATGTTCAGCGAGCGGTAGTTCTAAGAAGTCCATTACACATTTAATTAGTGCAGGGCGTGATCAATTTCCTCGCTTTTTGCGTGCTGATTTCCATGATGAAGGAATCCGGAAAAGAAATGTTATAATAGGGAATTTATAAGTAAGGAAAGGCCGGCACAATTTTGATGCCGCTGGCCAAGTAAAATTCATATGCCGATTGTAGGCATTTTCTGCAGTGCCGAGTTAGAAAGGCACAAGTAAAACCAGCTCGCTAGTTCTCCAAAGACTATATTTTTTTCAACGCTTACTTGCTATTTATACAATTTCTTAACACTAAATCAAACACTTATGACCTAATAAAGTATCCTAAATTATACATTTCAATAACTTATCACTACTCGTTCCACACGGCACTCACAACCAAAAGGCGATGTAAGGATCATGAGGTGATAAGCGCTATCGGTACATTCACTTTGATGTTGGAAGGATAGCCTTTCATGGAATTGAAGTGATGTATTTATTGGTGATACATACATCACTTTAATGTTTAAAAGACGTTCTTAAAGGACACCACAAAGCGTTTTATTTTATTATTAATTTTTTGTATACGTTATAATCAATGCTAATTTTTTAAAAATGCTCCCATTTGGCTTAAGCATTCGTGGAACCTTTAATTAAAGTATGGTAATCTAATTTTTGCACATACGTATAATGTTAAAATGATAGGATAACGGGATCCTTAAGTAATCTTTTTTGCATTTGGTCTCGCTTGTTTTGCATGAAAAATCACAGAGATAGAATTCAAATAAATGAATACTTTTTCTGATGCCTCTTTCTCGCAGTGCGCCGATTATTTCAAAAAACATTGAAAACTCGGTTTTATTGTTTAATTTCGGAGGCTCATAAAAAAGATTCGGGTTTATTATTGTTGTCACAGCACAAGTGGTAGAAGGTCAACAAATTAAGGTCCAAAATTTCAAAAGTTTTTTGAATAAGCCTTAGCGGGAAAAAACGGGGAGAGCTTTAAGTGTTTTAGAAAAAATTTTAATCGATTAAAACCAATACTTTTTTACCACCAAAATTTTATTACGAGGATTTCACATACGTAGTGAACGAAAGTCACCGATCACGTTTTCCATTTGATTTTGTCACTGTACTAGCTAATTTAAAAGCTGGTTACTGATTTGATTTCCCAATATTTGGTTCACTCAAATCTTTTTTATAATTTCAAACGATCAAATATGTAAAAAAAAAAATCTGCTGATTTGTTAAAAATTGGATGAAAAGAAATCATCAAATTTCTCAATTCAATTGTATTGGAAAAGGTATTTATTTGATTCGGAAATTAGAAAATTAGATTCGGAAAGCTATTTGACTCGAACATTTTTTTTTGATTCGGCGATACGTTTGGTTTGATCCGCAAATAAGTCAAATTGAGGCGGAAACGATATATATCTCAACAGGCTTCAGTTATAAGTTTCGATTAGTTTTATACCGATAAATCATTTTAACGTTAGTTGGAGAAACTTCAATTTATCCACGTAACTAATTACAAAATTTCATTACAAATTTTAGTAGGAAGTGTGGTTTCGGCGTGTCGGATGGCATCCTCTTCAGGTGCTGTCACTTGCCATCCGTCACCGGGCAAGTGACAGCACCTGAAGAGGATGCCATCCGACACGCCGAAACCACACTTCCTACTAAAATTAATTAGGAACCAGCCTATAATCTGGGAACAATAAAGAACCTCCATTAATGTGCATTAAATAGTGTTAGCAGAGTTGCGAACCAGAATTGCACACTAGAAAACAGTGTTGTTGACTAGAGTAGGAGGTTCTAACACATGTTATTCATTACAAAGTTTTTAGAAAACTATGAATATTTCCATATCCAAGCTTCTAACACAAAAGAATGAAAGTGAAAATTTTAGCGAAATTGAGATTCAAGAGTTTTTGAATGCAGTTAGTTATTGTTTTTAAACCAGCTGAACTAGATTTTGATGATCATTTTTGATAGATTCATCCGAAATTTACATAAACTCTGCGTTGTATTTGAACTAAGTATTTTACCTTAGAAAGACTAATATTAGCTTCCTACTTAGCAAATGATTTTCAAACAACAGCTAATATGCAGTTAAAATTATATATCATATTATATGTAAGGCATTTAAAACCTAAAGTAAGGTAGTGGTAGAAGTAACTGAAATCTTACGAACATTTACAAATAAATAAATTCAATTTTTTTACAAATGATCCTTGTGGAAATAATTGCTTTTCCTTACATTGGAAATTTAGCACACCGAGTACAAAAAATACAAAATATCTTAGTTAATGAATCTCTACTAAAATATTGTTACTCTAAAGAAACAAATTTATTCTAAACTATTTTAATAGCACCATTTAAGCACTAACAATGATTTTTTTTATAGATTTACGAATTTCGTGCTTAAAATTAATTTAACACAAAAAATTAACCATCAATATAATTCAAGTATTGAATTATTTTATAGATTGAACATTCCCGCTGCAAATGGTGAATGAGCAAGTAAATATCACTTAAATTTTCAATGCATTCATTATTGAAACCTAAAGTAACAACGAAATATTTTTAAAAAATACGATATAAAATGATGACATTCCGTGATTTCAATCAATCGATCAGATAAATACTTAGGACAACAGAGAATTCTTGTTCCAGTCATAGAACTTCACCCTGTTCAAAAAATATTAAAAGTTGATGAAAATATGCTTTATTTATCTAAAAGCCTAACTATGTGTTGAAAAATATTCAAAAATACGCTTGAAAAAGAATAAAAATATTTAATGCTAAATATAAAGATTATCTGTTAAATGAAATATATAATTCCAATCCTGGATTTAAAAAAACGGACCCCCCTCCCCTCCTAAATACGAATAAACTGCAAACTTATAACCATTTATGTACAAATGCAGAAATCATTTTACATGAAAAATGAAATTGATCGACTAGGTCTTATAAATTTATTCATGTATAAATTACATTTTATCTCGCCTTCTTCGTTCAATATTCAGCCCCTTCAGATTATTTTCAAGCTACAAAAGAAAGTCTGCGAACACCTGCAGTCAAAATTAATTAATCATGAATCCGATAAACAGATAATTTGCGATTGTTGATGGTTTGTTCGTAGAAAATCACAGTGTGTACTATTTCTCATGAAAGACAACAGACATGTTCTCATGCAAAAGTCTCTCCTAATTTTTTTTACCAGACAAAGACATTCTTATCGCCCCAAAAAGTTTTAGGTGAGACAATCTTTACTTAAAATTGATAACATTCGTGTTCCACGAAAATATATGTGCCAGGTATATTCACCTATATATTTTTTATATGTTATTGAGGTTGCAAAATTGCCACATGAAGAATAATCTGAAACGCAAAGCAGTCATCTGCGTTTCAATATTTCTATTTGTTTCGGGAAAATGTTTGATATTTTGTAAAGTGATTTTAATAAACAGTTTAAAAACACCTTTGCTTGAAAATCGATACAGATATCACTTCTATAACACGGTGGATATGTTCTTAAAAAACCGTATCATACGAAACTAAGAGACAATACAAAATAGATTGATGCGTTCTAAAAACTTTTCAAACGAATCGCTATTTGTTCAACAATTTTTTTAAAAATATATACATATTTAAAAAATTTAGGTTCTCATCTAGTTAAAGTTTATTTTAATAAATTTACTGTCCATCACATTGAGGCGAAAGTGTTTTTTATTTCGGTGTCATTTTCTGAACTCATTTCTTCGCTAGGATTCTTTATATATTCTGGCCTTTAAAAAAATCTGCTATTGAAGTATGTTTGCTGTCTTGTAAGAGTAAACCTCGTTGTTTGGAGATAGGAAATCGTCCAGCATCCTTCAGAATTTTCGCATCCTTTCAGCATAGAGATTCAAGAAAAATGACTCACGATTTTTCGCTGAAGCAATTCCTTGCACTTACCTTTTTAAAGTACAGAAAAGCCCTGGTGTTTAACGTGGAGGCCTACCCGGAAGGGGTCTAACTCCACGATTCGGACAACGGGCAGCAACGATACGGCGACCAACGTCTTTCCACTCGGATGTGGAAGTATCAGTTTGCCTATTGGGTGCACGCTTATCGTCTTCAGATACGATTTGCCGAACATTTTCGGAAGTCATTCCCAATAAATCCATTTAACCGATTTCTTCTTTTGTTAATACATTTTGAACATTCTCAATAGCCAAATTCACAAAATCTTAACAACCGGTCGATTTACCAAGTTCTAATATTCCTCCAATCCAATTTTCTGGAGATTCATGCAAGTTTTCCACTGGCGTTGGTCGTATCTTAGTCCAACATGAATTTAGAGTTGTTTTTGATTTATTTTAACGAAAGCGATATGATTTCGATGCTTGATTGTAAAATCTATTGAAATTATCGTCTTATGTAATTTTGCAGGTGTAAATAATGCATTAATACTTGATCTGAAAGGTGGATCAAAGATGTAGTATTAGGTGGTAAAATATCTACTGTAACATTGGGAGAATTTGAATTCTGTGGGTAATCTGAAGGATTATCTAGTAATAATAGCACCTTGAAGATCAAATGTTTTTGCTCTCAATATTTTTCATCCACTGGCACAAAACTGTTAAAAACTTTTGCGTTTCCTCTCCAATGGTGAAAAGTTTTTTTACGCCTTCAAGTGCACAGGGATTAAAAGATCTATCTATCTCAGCAAGCGCTTTATCATTAATTTCCCCGACGCATTGCCGCACAAAAGTAACGTTATGCAATCTTTTTTTGCCTGAATATTAAATGCACACTTATTTATCTTCTTTTGATGCAAATTGCATCTTCATTTGATGCATTTTTTCCACCAAAGTCCAATCTTGATGTAGTGTATATCCTGGCTCTTCAGTTACCCTATAGTTTTTACTAAATAGGTTTTAGCAATTCCGTGATAAGCCGACGCGGATTATTCTTGACATCTTATGCTATGAACTTATATAACCTTTTTTTAGTTTTTCAAACCATCCCTTACTTTTCAAAAAGTTTGGGTTTACAGAAGATTCGCCACACTCTTTCAGATGTTTGTATAATTTAAATATTGTATTTATTGCTTTTGTTGTCCAGATGGAATCGTTTTTGCAAAATGATCTTCAATCCAAATATTGAGTGCCTTTTTCATTTTCTCAATAATTGGCGCAAGCGAATATTTTGCGTGCATAGAAGCTCTTGCGGATCCTGCACTTCTAATTTCTGTTTCATTTTTTTGATGGTTCGCCTGTAGCCTCATTTAAATTTAAACTTTTGTATTGTCAGACACCTTTTATCTTTTAAACAAGCGATCCAAATATGTTTTTTTTATCTTCAAAGTAATATCGGCCTGCGTACAGTTTTCTTTCGTTTTTCCGGCGATGTTTCGATTCGTGTTCGTTGCACACAAAATCTTCGGCGAATTATTCATGGACTTGGCCAGCAACCAATGACTCCCACGAAAATAGTGATGTTGGCCACGAACTCCTCGAAGTTTGATTAATGCAAATGCGGGAAACTGCAAACGGTCCGCGAGGTACGCGGCGCGAACAACAAAAGCTCACAGCACACGCAAGGTGGAAGCTGCAGCTGGACGATGCACATTGGGCTGAAGGCTCAAAATCTGGCCCCAGAAAATGTTTGCTTCATAAAAGACAAAATTATCGAGGTCTTTCTCATTGTAGATCTGTAATCCAACCGCTTACATGGCGCCATTGTATCAGATTCTTTGTCCTACCACATTTCACAAGGGGCATGTCCGTGGAGATATTTAGCGCTATTTCATGAAGCTATCCTGCTGAAAGTTATCATTCTGGAACAAACTCTTTATAACACTGATCGGCTTTCTCGACAGAAGCAGAAATCATGGCGGCACAATTTTGATTCGATCTTCCACACAATTTAATATTCAATCCATTTTTGCACTGCGAGTCCAGCTTATGCTACTACGAGTCCAGCCTATGCTACAAGATTCTGTGTGTAACGGTCTATTTTCCATATTGGAGTATCAAGGTTACGGCTGGGGGGTTAAAATTGCCACTCTATTTTGACTGGCAAAGAATGCATCGCTATATGGCTGGCCAATATTACAGCTCCCACCCTCAACCTCTTCACGTCAGTATCAGTATCAGTGAACAGACCGAACGAATTTTAAAACGAAATTTGAATAAAAAAACAGCTCAATTTAAAAATTTAACTTTGTATTTAGAATAATATAGGACATACATTTACGAATTTTTGGAAAAATATATTTTTCTTCTCATCATTGCCTACTATAATTTACAATACAATATCCTTAAAACTTCTTATTTCAGGTTAAATAAAATAGTTCATTTCGTTTTAACACATAGTGAAAAAGTAAGAGCATACACAATCACCAGATTAAATATGCTCAACTCCTCTCTATTTCCGTTATCGCCATTTATGTTCATACAAAACAAATAATAAACAGAATTCAAAATGATAAGATGCTGCAAACATTATTGAAACCGTGATGGTATTCGTGTAGTTACATAATTATGCGTTTACTTTTATTTTAGTGAAGTTCTTTAATTATAAATAAATAACAATTTATAATTGCGACCGATGAATACTCTTAAATGTCTACAGAAAAAATCAAACAAAACTCATTCCTTGTCTCTCTTCTAAACACATTTGCTGCTATTCAAGTCTTCGGCGTTTTTTTTTCATTTATTTACATGTTAATCAAAAAGAAGCGGATGCAGGCTTAAATTTATAATTTACACGTATAAAAAGAAACAAGATTTACTTCAAATCCAATTTTTTAAGTGTGTCTAAATCCGTTTGATTAAGTTTAAATTAAAATTGAGAAAACAAAGAAACTATCATAGTTCGTAATTAATTTTAGTTCCCTTGATTTTATTCTAACGACTTTAAAAACTACGCCAAACCTACTTGTTGGCGTAGTGGAATGTAACAAAGAACAAGGCAAAGCCAATGTTAGCGAAACTTTATCACTCGGTTATTCCCTTCCTCCGATACAAGCGCATTCAGAAGCAACCAACACATCATCATTTTCGATTATTTTTAAATTTTAAATGAACAAAACATGTTTGGATAATTTTAATCGGGGCTCACAACAATCGTTTAAACTTATCAATTTTGTCGTTGCTTCGTCACAAATACGCGCCTTGGAGTAAGTAGCATCGAAGAGAAGTTCTAAATTGGATGACTAATCTACTTTGCCGATTATTTTAATCGACCCCAGCAAATCCTTGGCTTCCTTCTATTGCTTTTATCAATTTATCCTTAAGCTGCATGTAACTTTCATAGGGTGGCAAATCCAGTCTGTTAAAGCTGGGGGAAAAACATAGGACTCGCATTAGATCTTACAAGTCTAACATTTAAAAATTGATTCAATTCTAAATTATATTTTAGAATAATCAAAGAAGAATAGTTAGCAAACAATCGTGGCAGTAAATTTCTAAGAAATAAACACAGTGTCCAAACGAACAAAGATTTAATTTATTTAGTTGTGAAAACAAATTGTAATATACATACCACGTATGAGCTCGTGGGTAGTTGTCAGGAGTTCCCCATTTCTCTATTGTAAACATCTGCGGCCCACTGGACCCGTACAGTTCTTTGAAACCGTTCATAGGAACCCTAGACGTACCCGTCACAAATTGTAGCAGACGCGAACGCATCTCATTTGTAAATGACAGCACAGCCTGAAATATTACAGAAACAATTCATTTACAGATTCGTCGACACTCATCGTCTGCAATAAAATCCTTCTTACCCTCCAAAACCATTGAATGACTATATGATTCCTATGATAATCTCCTTTATACAGAGTATTGTCGCGCCAGTCTTTTACATCAATATTTTGAATACCACACATAAGCAGCTCCAGTTCGTTCGCATCGAAAATTTTCAAGAGATTGAGCGGTATAATCGACCCAAATCCTTCCAAAAATGCCAACATTTGATCTTTCACTCGCGAAACAAAACGCCATTCTATGACTAGCCTGTAACAACACAAACCTATAGTACACTGTTCAGGAAACTCAGACCCAATTTCTACGTACTTTATATATTCATCTTTGTTTTCATTTGTTACTTCTATATTAGCACCATTCGATTTCAATTCTCTTTGACTTGTGTGGCCAAACGTCTCCTCGTCCACACAAAACGTTAGCATCAACTCGCTTGGATCGTTTTCACGGATCCACAATAGCGAATTGTAATATTCTGTGTCTACTGCTTCCATGTCCTTCAAATCTATTGGCTTTTGAAGCATCATTTTATAGAAAGGACGAATGAAGAAGGCTATCACATCAAATTATCCCAATTAAAACTCTGTCAAAGATATTCATCAAATAAGTTACCGTCTAATAGTTTCCCGTGATAAACAGCCATGCCAGCAGCTCGACCAATAAATCTGAAAGCGAAACAAGTTGTTCAACCATTCTTTCGAAAGAACACATTTTCACAGGGCAACGGATGAAGGCTGAAATGAATAATTGGCTACGCCAACGACTAGCTCATACTCACTTAAAATAGCTAAGGTGCTCTTCGTTGCATAAACCACTGAATGGATTGATTTGTAATGTATAGTTGTCCATTGCTGAATATTCAAACAGCCCATAATATGGATTGAACATTTCCTTTGAGAGCAAGAAGAACCACTCTCTGGCAAGTCCACCATAATCTAAACGTTCGGTAAAAGTTTGATTTTTGAAACTAAAGAAAATCCATCAGAGTAGCAAAACATACCTAAACCAGTTTCGCCCTCAAATTCTATCCACAACTTCGTTTTCAAAAGATCCGTTTTTGTCACGGAATTGATTATCCTATACGAATCCTCCAAAATTGACGCTCGTCTAACTTTAATTTCAAATTTGTTAGGTACATTTGTCTGAAAGTAGCAATTGGAGAGTCGTATGTCGAAATTGTTTGAAATCCTTCAATTTAAGAACAACTTACAGGTTTTCTAAGCTGACTCTTAAAATATTCGTATTTTTGTTTATAGTCTCTAGAATAAGGTACAGCTTGACCGGCTATATTAGGATTGGATAGTCTAGGATCTTCCCATTGTGTCGTTCTAGTATCTAGTGTTAATAATTCATTATTAAAATCGTTTTATTATTAAGGTCGGTGGTGAAGGGCATACTATGATCTATGTAGAAAACTCTGCCATCCGTGTGAACACGTTCTTCCCACCCTTCGGGAAGTGGTCCCAAATCGTCTTCGACGCCACGTTTCACTTGATTCGGCATTGGGCTAGCGCGTCCCGTTCGCGGATCTACCCATGAAGTTTTCCGTTCGTTGTGATCTATGAAGAATGTACGCCCGTTCGGTGCTACCTGCATTGACCAGCCAGCTGGTAAACCAGGTTCTGGTGATGTTGTCTGAATGATTGAAATTGACGCAATTAAATATAAAAGTATTTTATATAAATTATAGATTGAAATATATTCATTTTTGTAATTATTTTCATTAATATTATATCCACGCCATTTAACTTTTTGTCATGTAAGAATTGAATTTCGTTCTATTATGTTTTTAATTAAATTGTGAAGTAACTATATTCCAACCTGATCAACAGCCGCATTGTCTTCAATTGAATTTCGTCTGGTTGATGGTGATGATGTGTCCGACCTGCTTCGATTTCCGCTATCTGCCTGATCGTTATCTTCAGTCTAAATTGAATACAAATATTTCAGAATTTTCTCCACTTTTCGAAATAAGTTGAAACACAAGCGTTTACAATATGGATATAGTAAAAGGCATGTTTAGTGATTGAGTGTCATGAATTTCAATTATTTATTAAATTAAATCTCGCCAAGCGGTAAACGATATGAAAATTATCATCTATATGATCGGGAGTTTGCAGAGGATTAGTAAAAATTTCTTGTGATAAGACTAAATGGTTCGTAACATTTTGGGACAAACTACGTGACAGCGAAATGGCATAGTTAGATAAAAGGATTTTTAGGTTAAATGAACAGAAAGCTAGTCAATCCTTCTGGAAGTTTTGATGTGTTATATGTTAACTAAGCTAACTCAAATTACGATGAATTTATTGAAGAGTTTTTTTTTAAACGTGGTAGTCTTCTATGAAGGGGAACTAGATATGAATGAAAGAAATTCTACGTTATTTTTTTACAAACAATAAAATCTACATTCGTTCATGAGGAAGCGGAGCATCTTTCTAGAACAATCGTTAAATTTTTAGTTCATTTTTTAGGATCTGCACGAGGATCACAGTCGGCGTTTAAAAAAGTAGATACCTTGTACGATTGCTTTTGGGAACGAGGGTTATTCCATGCGAGACCAGAACTTTGTGAAGAAATTTTCCTACAAAACGGCTGAAAAATCTTCATTGGTTGGTGAATTAGTTATATTCTCACAGAAGTACTGAAAAACGGTGGCAGCTGTATCAGTTTGTGAAAAGCTGGACAGACCAGGTTATAAATTCTCAATTTATTAAAATGAAGACAAATTGTGCTATGATAATTACAGAGGCATATCAGTGTGGAGTATGTATCAATGTACGTACGTATTATCAATTTACCAAATATTCTCAGTGAAACCAGGTTCTGGAAAAGTGCTGGGAATATAAGGTTGAAGTGCACTGAACACTTGTAGCATTTCAACAATCGTTTGATAGTATTGATTGCATGATTCAAAATTCAGCTCAAACTTGTGAGACTCATCAAGATGACGATGATGGAGGTAGTAGCACACGTCTAAATCAACTGAGAAATTACTAAAAAGTTTCAACAAACACAGGCTTACAACAAGAAAATGGTCTCGCCCGAATTCTGTTCGACATTGCTTTGAAATCTTTCATAAGGGGTTGGGTGCCAACTCGAGGTACGCTACTATTCAAATGAACGCAACTAGCAGCTTACGTTGATATCACTTTAATAGGTTGTTCATTGTCTCAACCGGCAAACATTGATTTGACGGCATTTTTTCAAAGGTGATCTTACAATATGAATGGATTAGACGTTCTTTTTGTCACATTACACAGCTAATTTTGCATACCTGATAAAGACTTATCCCAAACAGGAGGTATGCAGGAAAAACTAAAGGTCAATTTTTTCCGATACAGTCCTTATAAAACAATTATATAACTGATACTTATATATGACAGTGAAACGTGAACTCGACTCTTATGAAAAAGCGATATTCACTATGAAACGAAAGATCGTGCCACGAATTATTGGATTTTTTGCAAGAGCTAGAAGTATGGAGAAACAATCTGTCTTTTATGATAAAAATACTAAAACTGCAATGGGTCAGAGACTTGTGCAGCAAATGAACGGCACAAGAATGTAGAAAAAATGCTTCATAGGCAGGACCCACGGAGTAACGCCTCGAGGAAGACAGCGAAAGCATTGAAAGGACAGCAATCAGGATGCTCCGATCCAAAATTGAAGGACACGGTCATTGAACCGATACATGGAGGCAACGAATGCTGGAGGCTAAGGCGTTGTGCTATCGTGCAATTTATCATGATGAACAGAGTTTCTTAAGCTAAACCGGTTCAATACCGGACCTAAAAAACGTTTGAACTCACCTTGAAACTTGAAACTTTTAAAAATTGAATTAAATAATCAATAATTTGAAAAATACGACTTGCATTCCTTGAAGCACTCAAATGTTCAAACAGCTAGACTTTTAGCGACGATATTCAGCTACTTGAATAAAATCAGTTTTTGTTTGGAAGAGTCTTAACAATCGCATTAGTTGAAAACAAACATCTTCAAGTAATTCGAACACCTAGATGCCATTTGATATATCAACATGACTGACTGGGCGTCTTGCATAAAATAAATAATGATTGGACAATTGTTTCTGCTGAACTTCGAATAGTTAAAATGCATGTTATAGACTAGATTAAATTTATTTAGGGCAACATCAAAGGATACATTTACAGCCTTTTTTAACATTCACCCTAGTATGGCGGTTAATAATTGTTGTAATTGAACAACAACTGCGACAAGAAGATCTTGTAAATCGCCAGTACCAAGCACACCAGGCTGGAATGCTCGCTGGCGCGTCCACCGCATATGCTTATTCTATTTGCAAAGAAATTGTTTGACTAACAGAGGTTCACAACTTAAATAGAACCTGTGCATTGATAATAGTGGCATTTTGCACAAAAATATTGTATATCATTGTCACGTTACATCGTTAAATAAGCTTTTAACACTTTTAAATACACAATCGTGACAGACAGTACATTGATAGCTCTTGGTTCCTTCTATATTTAGTGTGATCATTAGTCTCGTAGAAATCAAAAGAAATTAAACTCAATGCCCATCGACGTTTTCATTGTCATAAATTGATTCTTAGGACTACATTTTGATGTAAGCCATCGACATTTTCGTTTATTTGCGACTCTGACACGAAATGAGCCCAACATTTTTTTGTGGAGTTGCAAAACACGTGCTTCATTTTGTTTTACAGTATTTGAATGTAAATTATGATTTATTACTAAGTAATACATAGTGAAGTCTCTCTTGAGACGACTTCGCTGGAACTCAGAATTTTTCCCCCGTGAAGGGAAGTGACCGGTTACAGGCAATAATTTTAAAAATCATCCAAAAGAATACAGATTTGATCATTTCTTAAATGAAAAAAAAATGTAATCTTTCCATTTGTAAACTGGATTGCCCGTAGGGTTGAATTTACTATGAAATGTGATTTAGACAAAAATTAATAAGTACATATATGCAATAGCAAACTTTAATAAAAACAAATGTAAACTGCCAGAAGTTGACGTTCTCAGCTCCAAATCCAACCGTATCCATTTGAACATCATAGTATTACTCCTGACCGGATATTATGGGTGCTATCACACCATCATAGACAGCTTTTGCCGATGGCCGTAAACAATTCCTTTGCAAACCATGTCGGCCAATATCTTAGCAAAACTTTTTACGTGAACTAAATCGCACGATACATAACGCCCAAAATAATCTCAACCAATTCGAATCAACACATTTCCATGCCCTAAATAACTTGTTCGGTTCTAGCGTCCAAAGGATTGATTGAGCGCTGAAACTGATCATTCAAAACCACATTGATGGCCACTTCATACAGTCAAACGATTCCATGGGTAGACTTACTCCAAGCAGTCCTACTCGGTCTACGAATGGCGTTCAAACTAGACATTAACGCGTCGCTTACAAAGCTCTGTACGAGCAGTATGAATCCCTGGCGAATTCGTCATTAACAAGAAATTTTCAACGGAACCAGTTTCCTTCGTTAAGATATTAAGAAACCACACGCAAAATCTTCAATCACATCCAACCGAACACCACATCAAAAATAAAACAATTTTCCAACACTCATGCAATTCTCAAGGAAGATTCTGTTCGAAAACAGCTAGAACGTCCACATAGGATCTACATGAAGTTATCAGCAAACAATCTGATCATGTTTTGACGGTTAAGGTGAAAGGTCAAACACGAAATGTTTCAGTAGAAGTGCTCAAAGGCATATGTTCACGATACAACAGATTAAGTGATTTAACGAATTCTTTACAATTATTACTCTGTAGTACAGATGGGTAGGCATGTTGTAAAGGCAGCTCTCTCATTCAGAGTCGTCTCTCTTAGGCCTCAGTGATACCACAAGAAAAAAAGATAATTTGAGTATTGGATTCCATTATGAAGTTGGCTGTGCTGTTAACAATTATGTCGAACCTCCCTGAGGTCCTTCAGGAAATGAGAACTTCGAATTTGGAAAGTGCTGCGTAATAACATAGGGAATGCTAGATTGTTTCATCCTCTTAATCCGACCTGCAACTGCTCGTCAATCTTGAAATTGTGAGTTGTAAGGCTTCACGATTCATATTGAGAAGTTGCTTGGTGCATTTTGAGCACCACATAGGTCAAGTTTGCTGCCACAGAGACGTGCAATTGGGCGAAATGAAAGCTATTTAAATATTCATAAATGTAGTGTCATGAGACTGATATGCGGCATTGTTCGGAAACCATAAAATGTATATCTCTTCTTCTACCATCTTCCTGTCGAAATCATCATCATGTGCTATCTACGCTATGCTGTTACCAGAGTTACCAGAGAAATCGTTTAAATTGATGCGTTTAAATGCTCTAGATCTAGCCGATTTCCCAATTTCTCTCATCTCCATTCTGTTTAACGCAGAACAATAATTGCTAGTCTTTCTTTGACTAATTTACCTAATGTACTTCTAGCTTTTTGTAACCATTCAATGCAGAGCTTATCATTTTACTCTCTGAAAAAAATCGTCTCTCGAAAATATTCCTGATGTAATGCAATTTCTTCAAAATTATTTTACGTTCTTCCACAAGTTTAGTCGCTTGTGATTCATCAATATGGAAAGTATTCGCCAGGCATCTTGGTTGGTTGTTGGTTGGTTGTAGTGGCAGCCCCTTTTAATCCAAAGGTAGCTCACTTAGGCCATGAGAGGCCCATTGTGATACCACAGAATTTAAGGGCGGCACTAGAACCTGCGGGATGACGAGAACCATCCAGATTCTCGAATAAAGCCGGCTATGCAGCCAATGTCCAGATCAGGTACTTTCGTGAGGTTGTCTAGGAAAGGCGTGCCCAAGGTTTGCATGCGCTTCCTGGACAGCGCCGGACATTCGCACAGAAAGTGTTTAATAGTTTCTTCCTCTTCCTCCGATCTGAAACTTCGGCAGAAATCGTTGAAAGGGACACCCAATCTTTCTGCGTGTCTGCCGATCAGACAGTGTTCCGTCAGTACGGAAACGACGGAACTCAGGGTTTCGCGGCTTATATTGAGGAGCCGCTTGGTGCGTTTGGAGCACAGTGCGTGCCAAGTTTGCCTGGTTGTGCTACATCTTTCTTCGAGCAGTCAGGCCCTATTCGCAGCCTCCACGTAGTGCTGCTTAAATCCCAGCTTTATGGAAGCTAGAGGTTGGCCGACTTCGGGGTTAAGTGTATATTCCTGAAACTCGGTGCCAGCTCTCGCTAGGGCATCTGCTTCGCAGTTTCCAAGTATATCACTATGCCCCGGTACCCAACAAAGAATCACTTCACAGTGAAGCGACATCACGTTCAGTTGTGAGCGGCATTCCATAGCTATTTCAGATGAAGTATACACGCTGGATAATGATTGGATAGCAGCTTGACTGTCAGAAAAGATGTTTAAATTTCTTATGGAAATTTTCTGACTTCTCAGCCTGAAAGACGCTGCAGTGGTCTGGTAATCGGAAGGATAGTTTCAGGCCTAGCTGTTCTGAGAACACGCCACAGCCAACTCTTCCCTTCATTTTTGATCCATCGGTGTAGATGTCGACCGATTCCTGTATCCCATCTCTTTCTATGGTCCATTCCTCCCTACTCGGGATGACTGTCCTGAAACCATGGTGAAAACAGGGAATCGGAGATGCAAGGTCCACTTTCCCTGACGTTGGCCCATCTCTCCGTAGTATTGTGGAGTGACCAAAGTTCTCCTCACTCCAGTGTCGCAGGGCTTTTAATCGAACAGCTGTGCACTTGGCCTTACTGTCTCGTAAGTAGCTCTGTCGGAAGCCAGTTTAATAGCATAAATAGTGCCTTTGTCGGGGTAGTCCGTAGAGCCCCAGTGATTGCAATAGCCGCACTCCTTCTGACCTTGTTTAGCAGGTTTACGTTTGATGCTTTCGCCATAGCAGGCCACTAAATAACTGCGCCATACAGAAGGATTGGTTCCACTATCGCCGTATAGAGCCATGATACAATTTTGGGTTTTAATCCCCACCTTTTCCCAATAGCTCGTTTGCAGCAGTAGATTGCGCATGCAACCTTGCGTGCTCTTTCTGCTGTGTTCGCTTTCCATGCGAGTTTGGAGTCCAGAATTAGACCTAAATATTTGACCTGATGAGATGGGTTGAGACTTATCTCCTCAAGTTTAGGTGGGACAAATCGTGGAATTTCGTACCTTCTTGTGAAGAGCATAAATTCCGTCTTTTGCGGATTAATCTTTAGACCACACTCTTTGCTCCATTTGGTAAGAATACCTAGGGCAAAGTTTAGTCTTTCCGATAGGGTGTTAACAAATTTTCCCGATATTGCTATTGCAACATCGTCGGCATAAGCTACGACTTTGCAGCCAGTCGATTCTATTTTTGACAGGAATTCATCCACCACTAGGTTCCATAGAAGGGGTGATAGCACCCCACCTTGTGGTGTGCCTCTGCAAACCCTCTTTCGTAAGGTACTGTTTCCTAGCGTGGAGTTGATGTTCCTGCTGCTAAGCAATTGACCGATGAACCCTATCAGGTTGTCATCGGTATTGCTTTCCCCGAGTGCTTTACCAATAGTCTTATGGCTAATATTGTTGAAAGCCCCTTCGATGTCTATAAAAACTGCTTGCGTGTATTCTTTGACGCTTAGCGATTTTTCGATGTAGCTGGTGAGCGAGTGAAGAGCTGTTTCAACCGATCTCCCTTTTGTGTATGCGTGCTGCGCATTAGAGAGTGGTTTCAGAATAGCTCTCAGATGGATCTCTATCAGTCGCTCCAGAGTTTTTAGCAGAAAGGAGGTGAGACTGATAGGTCTGTAATCCTTAGGTGAGGAATGGGATGTTTTACCCGCTTTAGGTATGAAAACTATTTTTGCTTCTCTCCACTGCTGTGGAATGTAAGCCATCCGTACACATGCTTTGAAAATGACGTTCAGCCATGGCAGTGCTATATTGATAGCCTGCTGGATCTCAATAGGTGAGATGTTATCCATGCCAGGGGATTTAAAGGGTTGAAATGAGCTGATTGCCCAGCGTAGGAGCCTGTCATTTAAAGGCACAGTAGTTGGCATGCAATCCGGGAGCGTGTGTGGATCCGCTTTGTCAGCCACACCCTCACTGCCCGGGAAGTGCGTATCCACGAGAACGGACAGAGTCTCGGAGCTGGATTTCGTCCAGACTCCATTTGCGTCCTTAACGGACCCTAAAAAAGAGGGGGAGCTCGTTATGACTTTTCGCAGGCGACTGACATCCTTGGAGTGTTCTATTTCAGGCCAGGCCTCTTACTTTCGTACGATCTAATAACTTCTATTTTCTCCTTTAAAGCTGATTTCCACGCGTCGTCGGTGAGATTTTCATTTTGAAATTTTCAACGCTATTTATCACAAGCTTATGTCGAGATCAGAAACTTTTCACCACTAAAATTATTTTTTTTTATATTATTTATTTGGAAATAAAACTATAGTAGGGGGAATTTTTGAACAATCAAACAGGTGAGTTTTCTGGAGAATTCCATTGATGCAGTAATGGATTATCAAAAGAAAAGTGTCCACTCAAGAGATATATTTTCAAGGAAAATGTATGGATTGGTGTACTCGCACCCGCCCCAGAGAAAACTCACTTAAGAGGGGGGAAAATCCTATATACTTTGGTCAGAAGCCGCTTGAAATCTTAGGGCTTTGACATATAGGAGAGGTATCCACCCGACAGAGGTGCCCGTTAAGGAAAATTTCACGGCATTTGCCAATCAACAACCAAGAAAAGTCAAGTAGTAGTAATAAAAGTATTTTTTTCAATGCAAGAATATAAAAATAGCTGGGAAAGTATTATCTAAATAACATTATGTAGTCATCAAAAAGTTTTATAGATAATCTCATCCCAGAATTCATAAATTAAACATCCAATTGATTTATAAAATAATTTTGTAATGGTGAGATAATTCGGAACATATGAAAGGCAGTGATAGTAATAATAATCGATGCCACAACAGCCCAATTTGAGCCGAAACTTTGAGGTAATATTACTTGACCAACGTAACACTACAAGATGAAGGTGATGAGCAACACGCTCATTCGTTATTATTACCCTGATTTAACTCAGGTATTCATATACAGCTAAGTGTATTAGTCCCAATTCCAAAATCTGCTTGTCGCCGAGCAGTCTCGAAC
The DNA here is from genome assembly GCA_963942545.1 of Oxycera nigricornis. Classification (NCBI taxonomy): domain Eukaryota; kingdom Metazoa; phylum Arthropoda; class Insecta; order Diptera; family Stratiomyidae; genus Oxycera; species Oxycera nigricornis. The sequence continues at coordinate 31,117,608 of OZ012663.1, read as the reverse complement.
CTGGTACTCAATTGAAAAGAAGCAAGCGCTCTAATCACTAAGCCATCTAGATTACTACATATTCTCGGCATAAAAACCCAAAAACAAAAGCGAAAAATCCCTATTTTCATCGGTAACACCTCCTGCTATAATGCTGATAATGTAATTAACATCAATTTACAATATTTTCCCCCAAACTATTTTTCAAATTCACAACTCTTAGATAAGGAAACTAAACGAAATCTAAAAGCTTATTGTCGCACCTTTATCATGCATCATTTAATGTACTCTGGCTAATGTTGGACGTACTTCAGATATATTGGCACAATGCTTTGATAGGGTTTATTTTCGATTTTAAACGAAATCGCATTTTTCCGCAACTTACAGGCAACTTAGATGAAAGCATATTTTTTGCTTACACACACAACAATCGATCTTCTTTATTTATTCTAAAGAATATTATTTTGACAGTAGCATATCCTCATATCATACTTGAATAATTATATTATTTGGAGCGTTAATATTCATGAAACTATCGAGTCAAGATCAACCCATTATTTTCCCAACACGGATGTTAAAAGTTCTTCCAACTGCTTCAGAAGCGCAACTAAAAGGTCCTGAAGGTTTCCACTATTGCCTCCATCACCTTCACCACCACCACCACCGAGCCCACCAAGTTGAGGCGAAGGAGCTGCACTTATTCCACAAAGGCATAGCGCCAAAAATAACAATAAGCAAACGGACTTCATACTTTCCAAACAAATTTCAACGACTGACGACTGAGGCACTTTGTAGCAGTTTAAATGCAAACGTTTTTATCGAGGTCTAAGTAAAATAATACCTTATTTCTGAGTGTCTTGTCACGTTTTTTACTATTCAACAACGATTTTTTTATAAACTACTAATTACATAGTAATTCGTGACATTTAAGCCAGAGTTTTATATTCGAAAAAACTTCGTGCAGTTGAATGATAATATTTGGGGCGCACTATGTAACGTGCATGGTATGTACAAGTGTTTCTATTTTATTTGCTTATTTCTTGTGGATGTTCAACACTTTCTCTTGAACTTTTAAAACTGCAGCGGTCCAGTGCTTTTAAGAGCAATATTTTATTCGATTATGGTAGACACCTCGCTCCAAAGTAAATTTTTCATAGTACTTACTCTCAATAACTATTATAGGACTCAATCGCACCAACTTTTTTCAAATTTCCTACACCAAATCCATCTTTATAGAACGATTACGATTATTTACAATTGCATCAACTTCATTTTGAGTTCAAGCGTGAACATATATTTATGGAACGCAGACAACATATTGAAAAGTGGAAGCACAAAACATAAAACATAGATAGTATTCAATTATGAGCTATGCAACAGTAAATAACAAAGTGAAATTTTAGTTACAGTAACGACGGAAAATTGAATAAAGCAATAGCACAACACATAAATACCACACGTCAAGCTCGAGTGAAAAGTTTCCCTGAAACCCCTAATAACAACAATTCCGATGCAGTTTCAGGTAAATGTAGACAATCAGGACACGGTCAAAGTTTACTGAAATATTAAGCGAAAGACGTCCACATCCTTTACATAAACTTATAGCTACATTCCCTACCTCATCGACATTCTGTTCGCTATTTACACTTCTGCTATTAACAAGATCATTGGCAGCATTGGCAAAGCACCTATTCCGCATGAAGGATCTGCTGGTACGTAGGTCAACAAAAGAACAATGTTCGTTATTCAGTGCTTTCAACTCATATTTTGTAATAATTTAAACGGACCTATTTAACTCTGCATTTAAGTCCTTACGCAAATTTAAACCTGAGGATAGTGAGCTTGATAAATGTTTTGGAATCGGTGGGGCACGTCGCACAGGTCTGTTATCATAAAAAATACAGAATTGTCATAGCATTGTCGTGGAATGATATTCAATTATAAGGACCTTAACGTGCCACTATTTGTATTCAAGGATACCATCGAAACTGAATGCTGCAAACTGCCTGAGGTGAAATCGTCTTCTCTCTATCATTCACAAAAAAAATTAAATCACTTTTCAAATTGAGCTTTTTTTGATATAATATTTTTTTAGTCGATTGTGGTAAGACAAGAAATGGAGTTCGCCAAGAAGATAACAACAATACACATCATAAAACACATTTAGCAAACCATCTTTTCTAGCCTTTGTCCTATACTATTGGGGCACAGTATCTAAAGAAATTTTTGGTACTCGCTACTTAATCAAATTTCATAAATATTTTTAATGTCTGTGAACATCCGATAAGAATGTTTTTAGCGAAACTACTCAGCAAAATTGCAACGATTCGATAAATTATAGCTAGTTACAATAATTATCTGCGGAGTCCTGTCGTCGTCTCTATGAAGTTCATCGTCACAATTATCTACTTCTTCGCCGGAATCACTATCAAGGGATGATGACGATTCAAAAGAACAGGCACCCACATAATGGGCTCGCCTTAAATTTATTGCATTGCCAATGATTGATCCGTCGTCTGAATATGGAGACGCGGTCCTCTATAATTCAGTGTGTGTGTGTGCGAACATTTAATTTAAACCAATTAAATATTAATTAAACCACTGTGTAGTTTGAAAACATAAAACACTATTGCAAGAGCTACGATTAAACTACTTCGTATCAATTACCTGATTTGATTGATTCTCTGAATCGTCGGCGCTGATATGAAATCGTCTATGGAAATCGGATGCTGCTGCATCGACATCAGTTCGTCCCTGGTTACTTCTGCAATTGACATGTGTCGTTACTAATCGTTTTAAGGAATAACATTTCCAAGAATTATGAAAGCACTTACAAAGATGGTCGCTCCCACTGTGTTGTTCTTGCTACATGATTCAAATAATACGTTCTCCCATTGGCGTCTTGTCTCTCTTCCCACCCCGTAGGCAAAGGTTCAATTACAGGATTCGATGCAAATGAGTTCTATGAAGTGGAATCTAGTTGTTAGATTTGCATAAAAACATCTTGTTAAAATGCAACACTCACTGAAACGTTCGTTTGCGTCACACCATTCTCCACCACTTCCCAATCACTTTCATTGAGCGAAGAGCCAGCCGAGTCCTGAGTGTCTCTGACAAATGCATGATAAATTTCAAGTGTTCCTTTGATTCTTGACTTGGCACTAAAATTGAAAAATTGCATTAATGATTTATGGAGTAAATTTATCGATTCGTATATTTAAATAATGAATATATCGTGATTGGTTTCAACGGTTACTATTTTAAAAATTCCAATTTCTGTTCAACTTATGTATTATGCCCAATTTCTTCCAGCTGTTTGCCATTCACGATTAATTTAATTCACATTCCTGAATTTACATTACGGATTCGAGTTCTTAAGACTAGAGGTAAGGTATAATTTCAATCGAGGGAACCTAGAATGTGCAAAATATGAAACTGTGTCGATGCACACAACAACTAAAACATACTTGGCAAACTGAAATGAAAAACAAAACTTCAACTTATCAATAAATCAATAGTAAAATAAATCAAATTGACTTCATCGACATACCCAACTGACCTTCTGGGTCTCAATGAATAGCTTTTAGGTGATATTACACGACCTTCTTGTTCCTTTGGTAAATTCACGAGTGTCAGCTCGACCATGCCCAGGAAGTCATCACGTGTTAAACGATTTTCATCGAATACTTGAAATACTAATTTATGTTCAGCTGGTTTCACCTGAAAAAACAAAAGATCATTGAATATACTTTTCAACAGAAATATTTGCTATAATTATCGAACAAAGGATGAGATATACTCAACAATAAATATTCTTAATCTTTAGATACTCGGGTGAAGTCTGGACGTAACCCGGTCGGAATTTTGCTCCTTTTATCTCTACGGCCACTATATGTTATATCTTTAACTGTTCTCAGCACACAGAGAAATTTCTTGGTAGGTAGACATGTTTTGAGTTTTCTCATCGGTAAGAGCCTATTTTTCGTCGTTGGGGTGGGTGGGGTATTTGCAAACTTTCAAGCGTGACTGTATGCTACCAAAAAGAACGCAAGCACTTATAGGTCAACATAAATTTTTCCAAGGGTAGTGTAGCCAAAGTCCTATTCTAGTTTAAATCTGCATCTGTGCTGGGTGAAAAATTTATCAAAATGAGATAAGTGTACCTTTGTATCATGCACCCCGAAGTGCATCTTCTGTGAAAAGAAAATCAACGTAAAGCAGCAATGAAAAATCTAAATGGTCAAAACAATATAATTGCGCACTCAGAAAATATTAAAACAGTACAAGTCGACTTGTACTGTTGTGGAAAAGCTCAAACGTTTTCATTTTCCCGCTTTGATTAATGTATTGATGACTTGTACTCTATCGGCACTACTTGGATGCATTTCGTTTCGTCTTGTTTGACATGCTGTTATGAAATGAATGTTGAGCATGCTTCAATTTTTCAATGGAATTCCACATTTCAGAAAATCACTAAAGGATCTCTTGACGCCCAGTTTTCAATATGCCGTGGTCGGCTTCGTCGTGTAGGTTTTTTTTAAAAAACGCCGAGTCTGTGACTGCGAGGTAAAAAGCATATCACACGCATTTCAATTTACATCCAAACAAAAGTGTTTTTGATGTGAAAACGAATTGTAGTGAGTAAAAATCGAAGGGCAGCAGAATATGCAAATTTTAAAAAATCAGCTGGGCGGCCCACATCCGCGAGAACACCTGAAAGACGGTGTCGCCAACTAGTTGAACGATGCAGCGAATTTTGCATAGTGAGTTAAGCTACACCTTTACAAAATTATGATTGCTCAAGAATTGAGTCCAGCAGATTGAGGAAGCCGACAGAGATTTTTGTAATAAATCTCCATCTGTTTGGCACAGTGAACAAGCAGAATATTTCATGTTGGGACAACTAAAACCCCCTGAAAACTTCACCATCATCATCACACATCTCTTCACAGGTCAAAAGTCACCTCTGGTGTGATTTATATTCTGCAAGCATCAGTGGGCCTTTTTTAAAGAGACAAACATGAGAATGTTTTGCGCCCTAAATTGGAATATAATGACACAGGCGGCTTCTAGTTTTAAAAGGATGGAGCAACAGTCTATACGACGCGTCGTTATCGCGCCATTTTGATAGTGATTTGATAGATATGTTCCCCGGTCAACTAATCTCCCTGATTTGAGTCCTTGCGACTCTTTCTTATGGGAATATCTCAAGGCAGATGTTTTTAAACATCGCCCTCGAACCATAGAAGAACTCAGCATGAGGAATTGGCCAGAATTACTCCGAATATGTTGGTGAGAGTTGAAAAAATTTCAAGAAAGCAAACAATTTGACAGCAGGTTCAGTACATCCTTCATATGAGTCCCAGTATACCAGACGAACGAATTTTAAAAAAAGCAACCATTCCACCTCAATCTCGAAAAAATGATTCATACTGCGAAAAATATTCTGTCTTGATTTCAAGGAAAATATACGCCTCCGAGTTTTATAAACGTATTTCAATACATCCATATCTTTTCACAAAAGACAAATGTCGACTTTAAACACGTGAAGTGTTACATGTGGCAGGAAGCAGGCGGACGAGGAGCTGATCAAATAGCAACAGTCTTATATGAAGAACTAATGAATCTACTGGATGAAATAAACCACGCCATACTTGATTCAGATGGACGCAGTGAGCAGAACGAAAATTCGTCCTTAAAAATTATTGACATATGGAAATACCGACAATAGATTAATTGAACAGAAAAAAGGCGAGTGTACAATATCCAATCCATGTAATAGGTTCCAACTAGTGCGAACTGTAGACGAGAAAAACCAACCATTTTTCGGAAACAAAATGACACATAATCAATTCTACAAAATTGCATCGCTGTTGTCAGACGAACTTATTTTTAAAGGAAAAAATCCATTTTTGAAACCTGCTTACGAGTCCTGTTGATAAGACACGAAATTTAGGACACTGACCGCTACAGGCACACTTCGCCTACCGCCACAATAGCTGTCTACTGCAGATTAAGTGGCAGGGAAATTGATTTGGATATTCTGAAACACACTCTCATTACGACCAGCAGCATACACTACAGCCAGCACGTCTGCGGTTCTAACCGATCACCACGAGAGCGATTCATATTTATATTCACTTCACAGGGACGCACACGATGTCGTTATGCAAGTTTGCAGGGCCCCTACAGAACATGGCACATTGCGTCATATATCCGATATACTTAGGCACTAAGTGAAATATCTTTAAAAAACACATCTAGAAAACAACGAGTCCTTCAAGACATAGCCACTTTTGGAGCGGGTAAATCTGTCACTATTAAAGCGGGGAAATCCGTCACAAAAGCTTGAGATAAAAAATTATACAAAGAAAAAAGGCAATGTGAGCAACTTACTACTACGGTAATAGTGAAACCAATTCTTCTGTATGGCGCGGTTATTTGTTGGCCAGCGAAGGCAAAAACATCAAATGTAAGCCTGCTAAACAGGGTCAGAAAGATTGCAACTATGGCAATCACCGGGGTTCTACGCACTACTCCGAGTGTTCTGTGATTCGATTAAAACATCTCCGGCATGAGGCGAATGTTGGCCACTCCACCATATTACGGATAGATGGACCAACGCCAAGAAAAGTACACCTCGCTTTTCCGATTCCCAGCCTCCACCATGGTTTCAAGTCAGTCATCCCTAGTAGAGATGACTGGACCATAGAAAGAAGTGAGGTACAGGAATTGGTCGACATCTACACTGATAGATCAAAAATGGATGGAAAAGTTGGCTGTGGCGTTTACTTAGAACAGCTAGGCCTGCAACTATTCCTCCGGTTACCAGCCGACTGCAGTGTTTTTCAGGCAGAGGTTATCGCATATACAAGGTTGAGACATCAGAAAATTTCCATAAGAAACCTTAACATCTTCTCCGACAGTCAAGGTGCTATCCAATCATTTTCCGACCTGTATACCTCATCCAAAATTGTAATGAAATGTCGCACACAACTGAACGTGATGTCGCTTTACTGTGAAATGATCCTACACTGGGTACCGGGACATAGTAATATACCGGAAAATTGCGAAGCAGATGCTCTAGTGAGAGCTGGCACTGACACTCCAAGACAGCCATTCTCTAGCCTCCATTAAGCTAGAACTCAAGCAGTATTATTTGGAGGCTGCAAACAGGGCCTGGCTTCTGAAGGAAACCTGTAGGACTAGGGCACCCAGACAAACACGCACTAAACAGCTCCTCCACAGCCGTGAAATATTTAGTTTCATCAGATCCGTACTGACGGAGTATTGTCTGATTGGCAGACATGCAAAAACATTGGGCCTTCCTTTCAACGAAGAAGAGGAGAAAATGATCCAACATTTTCTAAGCGGATGCTCAGCACTCTCCAAGAAACGCATGCACACTTTAGGTTCGCCTTTCCTGGATAGCCTCACGAAAGTAGCTAATTTAATCATAAGCTGCATAGCCAGCTTCATGCGAGAATCTAAATGGTTCTCGTCATCCCGCAAGTTCTAGTCCCGTCCTAATCTTTTCTGGTATCACAATGGGCCTATTGAATGGGCCACCTTTTGATAACTGGGGCTGCCACTACAAACAACCAACTAAAGAACTTACTACCGGTTATGAGACTGGAATTATGTTAATTCTGCAAGAATTTCGAAGTCTCTTATTCAGAAGTTAACTTACTACAAGATGTTAATTGTATTTGACCAGGATTTTTAACTTTTATTCTATTTATTTTCAATGATATTTGAACACACAACTTTTTTTTTGTTATTTCATACAGATTTTATACTTGATTTGTGAAGGAAAGTTGTTTGGGATGGGAGTTTTTTTGTTTTATTGTCGTATGTCGAGTAATCAATTGGTGTTCAATATATTTTGATTATCATATCTTACTAAAAATTTGCCTCTCATTTCAAAAGATTTATAGTCAATATAGTACAGTAGAATCTCGAAAAAGTTAACCGAAATGTCCCAAGGGTAATTAACTTTTTCGAACTATTAACTTTTCTAAGTGGTTTTCAAAATTGAAAAAAATACAATAATAAGTATAGATTTTTCGTAAATAACACGCTAAATTTATTTCAATGACTTAGTTTTCATCATTACAAAAAAATTTGTACCGGCTGATCATTGATCATTTTCGCGCGATATATTAATTAATTTTTGTGGAGTCGTTTGAAGAAGCAGTCGAGAATTGTTTGTTTCTTTTCTTTTGTGTAATAGCTCTTTATCATTTTCGTACGCATGTGGACAAGGTCTGCCACCTGATTTGCATCGTTATCGTTTTCAAACAATTTTATCAAGATATTGATGCTTTCAACAGCTTTCGAGAAGCTCACTTTTGGTTGTTGAATATCTTACTCGATAATTGACCCGTCGTTATCATTATCGGAAACTTCGAAATCATCGTCATCTTCCGCAATTTGATCCTTGTTCCAATTTTCAATGACATCAATGCTGATGTGAACATTATCACCCAGCTTCGACATCAACAATTGAACTTCTCGAAGTGTATCGTCGTAAGCACTATTTGATTTAATCAATTTAGACAACGGAATGTCTTCACTATCGTATTGATAGGAGCCAAATTGCCCCTTTAGTGACCGAAAAAAGCGGTTGGTTTGAAAAATTCGTACGCTCAGAAAAGTTAACTGAAAAGTTAACTTTTCAGAGCGGCACGTGGAAGCTGAAATTCGGTTAACTTAACCGAGCGATTAACTTTTCCGCGAGTTAACTTTTTCGAGATTCTACTGTACAAGTTAATTTTTCACCGGGACAATTAGAAATCTAAAGAGAATAAGCCTTTTTTGTTTAGCTTGACTCATTTTTGAAAAGGTGTCATACCTTTCTATAGATGTTTGTAAATTAGTAATTTATTCGGTAATTTAATTCATTATGAATTAAATTAAGTTTTTTGACTATCACAAATTATCTTTTTGACTTGTACAATTTGTTCCATCCACCAAAGAAAATATTTTAAATTCCAAACGGGTAATTGATTTATGTAAATTATTTGTTTCTATTAATTTCTTATCAAATTTAAAACTGATGCCACTTCACCATATCCTCACTAAATTGTGTACGTATATAATTATCCAAAGGGTTCTATTGGATTTATTCTACGTCTGATATCAAGAGAATTGTTATAAGGAATGAAATGGAAAACATATTTCATAGACTTCTTATGTTCCATGGCCTGCTTGTATACACTCGATTTAATAAACAGAGTGACAGTCGATAACGCAGACCGTTCTAACACTCCCCCTCGATCTGACAGTCAGTTTATTTCTGATCGATGACCATACCAAGAAGGCATAAGCACTTTTGCAATTTCGGCGCCGGAACTGCTTTCGTTAACATGTCTGATGCCATATTTTCAGTGGAAACATGTTCAATTTTTAAATGTCCACGATTCAAAACTTCGCGAACATAATGATGACGAATGTCTATATGTTTTGTACGACTATGGAAGACGAGGTTCTCTGCGATCTTTTGCGCTCCATTATTGTCGCATAAGATCACAACCTCTTCACTTTTAATATCTCCTAGCTCCTTGAGGAAACGGTGCATATATGTGGCTTGTTTGCCCGCTTCCGTCGGAGCCATGTACTCAGCTTCTGTTGACGATAAGGCCACGGTTCTTTGTTTTCGCGACTCCCACGCAACAGGATTTCCTCCGAGGATGAAGGCATAGCCCGTGTATGACCTTCTATATGTTGGACAATTCGCCCAATCGGCGTCCACATATCCTTTTATTGATTTTCCGGTCTTTACATACTTGAGACCAAGATTCATAGTTCCCTTTAGATAGCGAAGCACTCGCTTTGCTGCCTTCCAATGACTTGAATTGAAGCAGTTGCTGAACTGGCTCAAATAGCTTACTGAAAATGCGATGTCTGGCCTTGTACATGTAGCGATATACATTAGTGACCCGACCAGCTCGCGATACGGAAAACTATCTGATTTTCCATCGTCATTCAAGCAACCTATCAGCTTCATATTTAGATCCAAGGGAGTAGAGATCGCATTTGCATTGGACATTCCAAAACGATTCAAAATGTCCCGGATGTAGCTCGTCTGACTCATAGCTATACCGGCGGTACTTTGATCAAATTCTATTCCTAGGCAGTATTTCACAGGTCCTAGGCATCTAATTTCTAATTTTTCTGAAAGGAATTTCGTCAGCTCACGAATTCTGGCTCGATTCTCTGAAATAACTAATATGTCATCTACAAAAGTAGCTATTAACAGTAAATTGCGTCCTTGACCCTGTTGGAAGATGCAAGGATCGGCCGTTGACTTCGTGGCTCCAAATTCACCCAAAATCTGGCAAAGACGTTCATTCCAGCAGCGACCTGCCTGACGTAATCCATAGAGAGCCTTGCGGAGAAGACAAACTTTGTCTCCCTTTCGAAGCTCCAAGAGCATTTGCCGAGCTCTTCTCCCAATTTCACAGTCGTCTTGCCTAACCCTAACCAGGAACTCAAGTCCCTTTTGAATATATTTTGGTGGTTCCATGAGTATCTTTTCATTTAATACCCCATTCAAATACGCTGTTGTAACGTCTAATTGTTCCACGTGCATGCTTCTCTTGGCGGCAATTGCCATCAAGACTCGAATTGATTCGATTCTTGATACAGGGGCAAACGTATCGTCAAAATCCACGCCTGGACGTTGAGCGAATCCTTTAGCAACTATGCGGGCCTTCCGACGCTCTAAGAATCCATCCTTACCGTACTTATTCCGCAACAAGATCCTGCTTCCAATCACATTGTGATCATCAGGTCTGTTGATCAATTCCCAAGTGTCGTTCTTCAAAATGGACTCTATTTCATCTGCGATAGCTTCGCACCACTCGTTAGCGTCTGACCCTCGGATTGCCACTTCGACTGGAATTTCAGCTAAACAACTTTCATTAACTAAATGGTTTCCATCATTTTGCTGGTTGTTTGTTTCCTGTTCTTCTACTTGATCAGACTCTTTGTCATTGTTTGACTTTTTGATGTCATGAAACAGTTTTCTCGGTCTCCCCCTAAGTCCAGTTCGGTATAGGCGAGGTCGTCCAACTCCACGTACTCGAATAGTATGTTCGTTCGTTTGGTCTGATACCTTGATGAATTTCACCCTCTATAGCACTAGTTGTATCTTCGATTCGGTCAACGAGTGTGTTTTGATTTGGTCGAATCTCCACCTCCACTGTCTCAGACTCAAATTCGTTCGAAACTTCCAGCTCATCCTGATTTTGCATCATCGATGACATCACTCTTGTACTGGTAAATTTTACATCTCTCGATAGTTCAACGCGTCTCTCCGAAGGTAACCAGACTCGGTACCCTGTGGACGTTTCTGAATATCCGACGAAATATCCTTTTCTGGATCTTGCCTCGAATTTTCCCTTTCCTGGCTCGCGTTTCAAAGAAAGAACTTCATGTCCGAATTCCTGCAGATGACTGACATCAGGAATATTTCCTTTCCACATTTCGACAGGTGTTCTTCCTTCGAGATAACTCGTTGGACAACGGTTTCTAATATGATTTGCCGTATTGACAGCTTCTGCCCAGAGAGAGCTCGAAAATGAAGATTGCAGAAGTAAACACCGAGCCATGTCCAAGAGCGTTCGATTCTTTCTCTCTGCGACTCCATTCTGCTCCGGCGTATGTGATAATGACAATCTCCGGCCAATTCCATTTTCTTTTAGGAATGTGTCGGAGTTTCTGTTGACATACTCTCTGCCATTATCAGACTGCAGGTATTTTATTCGCCTGCCTGATTGATTTTCAACAAAGGCTTTGAATTCAATAAATGCCTGTAGAACATATCGCAGTGGAAGCGTGCTGGGCCCATAACCTATTGAATTTATTCTACGTCTGATATCAAGAGAATTGTTATAAGGAATGAAATGGAAAACATATTTCATCGACTTCTAATGTTCCATAGCCTGCTTGTATACACTCGACTAAATAAACAGAGTGACAGTCGATAACGCAGACCGTTCTAACAGGTTCCCCTCTAGATTGCTTTTGTTTGATTTGAAAGATTATTTTGCTGTAGAGTCTGGTATCGATGCAATAACGAAGCACATATAAATTTAAACATTTATTATCATCAATGCCACACCATTTTAAATTAAGCTTGCGAATCTTCTGAAGACGTTGGCTCAAGTCGCATCTGTTTGCGAATTTCAATAACAATTTGAAACCTGGGTCCTCCCAACATTTTTGAGAATTGCTCGATAAGCGTTTCATGGTATGCCTGGGCTTTCTACTATCATTCATGCACTTCTCATGTCTGGCCCACTGAAATATTGGCAGCTTCGCACAGCACAAATGTATTTTTTTTTTAAAAAAATTATATTAACACTTGTGGGTTGCCAAAATCTTGGTTTTGAATATATTTTGTTACTAGATTCATCAAAAAAACCGCTTCATGTGAGAATTTGTAAGTCATGTACAATACTACTCAAATCCTTTATTTAAAATATAGTTTATTATGCAGCGGGTGAAACGAGTTGAATGATTTTTATTTGTATGATTCTAAATATTTAACTGTAATTCAATATCACGCAATATGTCGCGAGTGGTGACAATACTCTTAACCGGACAACGTTTGATTTTTTCGAAGCGATTTTAGTCTCATTTTGAAATATACAAAAGTATATTATATTTCGCTTTAAAATAAAGAATTGAAATTTGACATTATGGATCACTAGGTTTGCGATAACTTCTGATCTTGCTACAAACGTTTCACTTAATTCTTTTTAGACTTTTCACTTAATCACTTTTTTGACTTTCCTTATCGAGCGAATCCAACTCGCACTTGGTCTGTTATTTCAAGTTAACTTTAATGTATTTTAAATAGCAAAATATATTAAGTACTGAATCTCAAAGCTGTAACGGTCGATTATGCGGGTCGAATTAATTGGATCCTATATAGTATTAAATAATTTGATCCAGTATCATACAAGAAAAGATTGACAACGTGACCTGAGACGCCTAAATGCAGTTATGCACCTAGTGAAAATACGTTTATTATGAATTTATACGAATATCGGACAACAAGATGCTATTAAATATATCAATTTTCGTTTCTTATGCAAGAATTTCAATTACGTGGAGTTCGGTAGATTTTTTTTAACAAATGGTCAATTCAATTAATACTATTGTACATTCGAAATGTTCAAATATGAACACGATTGATATGATATTGATGTAGGATTTGAACACATTTTGTGATGATGTACGCAGTACACCAAAATTACGAGTAGTTCAAATGTTGAAGGATTAATTTATACAAGTGTTGCCTATCAAATCAACTAAAAAATTTATACTCACCATAAAAAGAAACTCCTCATTCCAAGCAGGATTCAGCGTCTATTAAAATACAAATGAAATAATACAAAATGTGGATATCAAATATATACTTAAATACTACATACCTTCTTTTTTGTTTTTGTCAACACCGAGTCGATGTTTATATCACCATTTATTGTATTCAAATCAATTCGAACATATGGATCACTATTTATTGAAAGAAAAACATGACTTGGAGACAAACAATTGTCTATTTCAATTACATTACCTCGCTCCAAAAATGTCCTTCTTCGCCAAGCCTTTACCAGCAAGTACTTTTATTCGGATCTGACTGACGCCTTCGTCATTCTGAAAATAAAAGTATCGCATCAATCTTCATGTTTTTTTTACTAAATCGATGTGCATATATAATTAAAAGCCTTCCACTTGCCTTCGTAGACAGTGTTAAATATTCAATGGTTCTTACTAAAGCTCCTGAAATTAGGAGCATTATTGTTGTAAACGTATTTGTATGACCTTTGCAGGCAATGTGTAACAGGTATCGATTATTTGTATAATTTACATCATGTTTAAACATGCATGAGGGCTTTTAATTTGTGTTTTTCATTATTTTTTCATAGATCATTCTATCTTCTTTGTATGTATATGTTTTGGTGGCTCATATGGCATATGTAGAAGATATTTAATTCTTGCTGACTCCTCAAACAAGACATTTGAATGGAAAATGCTATCAATAATTTTAGCCATAATATTCAAACCTATTGTAATTTTTACGTAAAAATATTCTTTGTTTCGACGACATTTCAAATGATGTATTGCAATGACTCAGTTTTATTCGACCCGAAGCCAATCACGACATTTTGCTATTTTACATTTGAAATAAATTTATTGATTATAATTGCCTGTTATTGATAGACCTACTTGTGTGCCATGTGCAATGCTATAATTTCTTTTTCATACTTTAGCTTGAAAAATTGGTGTCATGCACCTCTACGCAACCAAGTGCTAATTAATACAAATTGCTATACATACCTACACTACTTTTGGCGAGTAAGTAAATAAATATTATTGTGCGAAGAAAATTCAAACATAGACCTTGTATGCGTTTTGAAGATTTTGGGAATATATATTGAATTTCGCACAGCAGTTCAGGAACAACAGTGAGAAAAGCAATCATGTGTGGATGATGTTCGGCTACTTATCAAATCAGTGAGATTGATCTTTGTTGCGAATTAATAGTCGTCGTTACAGAAAGGAATAAGCAGAATACAGACTATTTATAATTATTCCGTAAAGAATAATTGCATTGCAAGATATAAAACGTTCATTCAAACTATAGATTAATTATTCAATCTTGTTAATTTTGAAAGTTGCAGGGCACGGGCTGGAAAATTATAAGACAACAAATCTTCAAAAATTTTAAGAAACAATAATTGTGAACATATCGGAGCCAGGAGTAGCTTTTTGTATATTTTTCAAATTACTTTGTCGATGTTGCGTCGATTGATGTTAAATAAAATTATTTTATACGATTTGATTGAAAAATATGCAGGACAAAATTACTATGGCTGTTTTGTCGAACCGATTATTTATTAATAATTAAGAATCAATATTCATCGTAAGTTTTTGGCCAATCTTTGAAAAAAATGTTATAGATAGTTTATTAAACTTTTTATAGTATACGAACCATTTAACAAAAAAATATTCAATTATGTTGTTTCGAAGTCAATATTTGCATTTAGGATAATAGACAAGGGCGGGGCCGTAAACAAACGACATTTGGTGGCTGTTGTCAAGGGGCAGGAAAAGTTGTGGAATAACTTGTATAACAATAATTGACTTATCCTTCCTCTCAAAAAACCGGGAACATTAATAAATAAATTGAAATGTTTGAAAATTAAAAAAAAAAAACACTTGTAACTTTAAAACGATTCATTTTAGAGCAAATTTGTGATTCTATTACAGATAATTGGTTAAAAAAATTAAATTTTTTACCCTTGCCGCAAAATTGCAATAAATATAAATAGGGAGAAAAGTATTTTTTATTTAATTTTTTTTACCACTTAGAATGCACTTAGGTCCTTCATAATTCGCCTAGAAAATCTTTATAATATAATAAAACAGCACACAAAATTTTCATCAAAATCGATTCAGTAGATTTCGCATAATAATTTTGCAATCTAAATTTATTTTAAAAAAATTGAAAAATTAAAAATCTTGCAAGTCTGAAACATTTTCCACATGTATAGGAGCATTTCACCTATCAAATGCATTTTACAAAATTCAAATATAAGGGCGGACTCCGAAATTTTTGCTAAACTTGGTAATAAACTCTAAAACAGTGCTGGGTGGATGCGGATTCAATCGTTGGAGCCATGCTTCCATTCACTATGCTCTAATTATCCCCATTGTAAACGTGAAATAGCTTTGGAATCATCTTCAAACATCATGGGGAGATATTGCACTTGTAACTATGACGAAATTATTAGAGAGAATATGACAATATGCCATGCTCTAATTACTGCTTGAAGAGGCTACTTCAAAGACTCAAGAAATATAGATATAACATACTGTCCAATAACCTTCAGCATCATCCTTCTTTTTCTTAACTGTTTCTAAATATAATACCTTTAAAATAAAATGAATTACAATTGTTTAGCTATTTTTATAACGTGTGCAACTGTTTGGCTGGTACAGGACTTATAGACGGTAGACTACTTAAGAGGTAGCGTTGTGGCTTTGTTGCACCAAATAAGTGTTATAATGGGGTAAACGATCTGCAGATAGAAGCAGTTACCTTGCTTCGATGGATGATATGCACTATAAAAATCAAGATGTCGGTTTTAAGCCTCGCAAATCGTATTCTCAATGTATACTCATCGATCGATCTCCAATCTAGCGTCTATTAATGATTGTTTGGTAGACTTTACTAAACAGAAACATGAAAACGATCTTTCGGGACGACAGCTTGGATTGAAAATTATCGCCATTGGAGCTTGGATAGATATTAATTCTTATAGTAAGTTCTATCTAGTAGAGGTTTAAAAACGTCCTTTTTTTAAAATGAGATTTAACAATGTGTATATATGACCCTACTATTTTAGAGCATTTTTTTAAGCACATTACTAACGAATTGTGTTTTGTGATGCTTAGATTGTATATATCCGCGAAAATTATGAATACTGTCAAATAAATAGTAACATGAAAGTTCACATTCAAATTGGGTCAAATAGAAAACGTGGGTGTTAATAGGTCGCATCACAAGTACATCTTAATGATTTAGCAGCTGCAAAACCTGAATATTCACCGAGTCATCGTTTTATTCCTTTGCTACTCTACCATTGGCGTCCCAGTTTTCTTTTTCGGAAAATCCATTTTAATAGCTACATCTAAAATACCGTTGATGTCTCTGCCTCAACCTTTGGTGACTTGCGCTTCTGTCAATAGCATGATATATGAACGTTAAAGGCAAGAAATATGAGTATGTCACATATCACAAAAAAAAACTAATTATTTCTTTGGTACAATGGAAAAAGTGTTACATCGCAATCGAAAAGCGAATGATTTATTTATATAATCTTATGGATGCGTCGGTCCAAGAATTATTTGCAAATTTAATTGTCGAGTTCTTCGAGCGTATGGTTAGTTATTTAGAAAATGAGTCGTTTGGATTGTATTCAAATCCAAAATTCTAGTCTCGATAGTAATTAATTTCCAAAAATCATTCACATGAAAGCTTTATCATCTCATCGGATAACTTTGCCAAACTTTTATCGAGCAAATAGTCAAGCAAGTCCACAAGACTTTTATCTCTGTTTATTTGTAAAATTTGCTCACTGAAATACATACACATCTTCCGAGTTTTACAAAACAAACACTTAAATTAATATTAAGCTTTTACATCGAGCCGAAATTTAATTATCTTTGCTCCATTAAAATATTTCATCTCCTATAAAAAATCATCGACTCAACGCTCGTTTGGTTCGAGTTTTTGTTTACTTTGGCCTCGTATCTATTGGCGTTAATTATTATCTTTTTACGTACAGAACATTTTCGGTTGGGAATACTGACCTAGAAATTCGAGAGCACAATATAAAATTGGGAAAGCTATGACGTAAGCTAAATGGAGTGTATTCTTAGTTTTTGAATACCTTACTGTGCGATTTAGAAGCAAATTTTTTATTGTTACAATAAATTGACTGTTATTCTTCAACACAGTAAATAAATATCGATATACTTCACTTTGAGCCCGAAATATTGAATGCAACAAGTCTCTGAAAGTAACTGACGCTTATTCATTATTAATTTATGATTGATTTTTAATTTCCACAAGTAACTGGTTGTTATTGAATGATTCGAAAGTATAGACGAAGAAGGTGCATGATTAACTTTCAAAAGTTTCATCTATTTTTTATATGGAAATAGAAAAGTTACAGCACAGTGACGGCCATTGTTGTTACTTTTAGAGGGTGCATTTTTGTGATGCTATGTAATAATTAGTTAAGTCCGGAATTTTATTTTTCAGTTTAAAATGTAAGCCAATTCCGTTTCATTTGCCAAAAATTAGGGACTATTTACAGGGTAAATTACGTTTCAAACAGCTGTTCAAAATAGTGCACATATTTTCACATCGAACGGGGCCAAAAAAAGAATCTAAATGCTGTTGCTACACGAACTCTGCTGTATATTATTCACAAATTGAATGAATAGTTACCAAGCCAGCGAAAACGTCGACAATATACCACAGAGAATAAAAAGGAGAACAATTTCGGAAACCGAGGACAAGGTCATGGTTGAAACAGTGGAGCACATATTTTAACATTTGAGCCAAATCCAGATGGAATTTCAGAAAAAGCAAGAAGCAAGAAGCATAAAGCGAAGCAGGCACTAGATACATGGAAATTTACTCATGTCTGAGAAGCAGCGAAAATATCGTTTATCATTGCCATAAGAAAAAGTTAGAAAGGATTGGACAAAAAACATTCACGGATAAGTCGATGACTGTGGCGAACTTTACTGTGGAGCGAGCTTGATCGAAAAAGAGGAATTTCAGCCGCAATTATTGACGAAACATATGTAAATTGAATGCCAGCAGACTGGCATCGGATGATTTTCTACTTTAGTAAATAATTCCGTCGTACATTATATATACACATGACATTATGAAACAATATTTTCAATTAATGGTGTATACAATTCAAATTGGCCTGATTTAAACAACCTGGGAGACAGTTTGCTCGAATAGTTTATGAAGAAAATAAAGGAGACAACTTATGATTGCCGTCCTGTTAATACAAAGAGGAAAATTGCTGGTCCTTTCAAAGCGCCCGATTAGCCATCCAATATCGTTTGGACGTCGAAAATAGTGCGTAGATAACGCCTCCGTTGTTCAATTAATTTTGTTTTAATATCTCACCATTGCTAGCACCACCGCCATTATTCTTCAATTCAAATTGGTTTGCTAGTGGCCGTCTTTTGATAATTTTCCGTTAAAAATTTTGAGCAATGACATTCTAGGAAAAACGAGTGTCAAGTTTCGAGTTCCAGAATTCCATATGAACTGTTTGCTTACGATCAATCGTCGCTGCTAGTTTCAGGTAAAACGTATCTGAATTTTAATGTGATTGCCTAGCTTGCTTACTTAACACCACGATCCTTTTAAGACTGCGGACAAAACCGTATCTAACGCAAGAAGGTTTCCCGGCTCCTCAGTTTGGATACCAGTCTTACCACGAGTGCATAGATTTCTTCATGTTCAATAATAGGAAGTAGGAACGAGGCCCATCTTAAAACTTCAACTGTATGTCGACATTCAGAAGACCGTCGAATGGATACGAGATTCTAACTGTACTTATTACATCTCCATCCGCCAAGTGGGTAGTAAATCACAATCCCTGCTTTTACACCCACTTAAGGGTAATTACCGACGCCGGAAGAGGCTTTCTTTTAGGGCCCCCGACACCCGCAACACTATATGTATATCGACCAGTGGTAAGATGACGGTTTGCCGCAACATCAGCACGGGATCGATGGCCCTGAGGATAATGTAGGGGCGACATTCCTCTACGACCAAAGCAAAAGATTTGAAACTCTAATATAGACAAATCTTTACACTTTTATATCTTTTATATCTTATCTTTACACTTTTACTGAAACATCATTGCACAGGCAGCAGCACTATCATCATTTTGAGTTCTAGTCTGAAAGCCTTAAACCCAGTTATTTCTTCTTCCTTTTCACTGGCTTAAAACAATCACCAAGCTCGGGAGACCACGCGGATGGTACATGCGCGGAGTTTTTTTATCACACATAGGAAGATTTCCATGAAAGCATGAACAGGATAAAAAAATCAATAAATATAAGGATATCGTCCACGCCTGGTCAAATCTCTTAAGGGGCCAGATCAATGTAGGAGCTGGTAAGAAGCGATTTTTAGGATTTCTTGAAGCGAAACTACTTGTTCGACGGAACTGAAATTTACTATGCGATCCGATGAAATTCTCGTAATATTGTTTTAACATTCAAAACCAATTCATAATTTTATATACATACATACATTAGGTTGCTGCAGATGAAACGGCCGATTCAGCAATTACATAAAGTTGGCTGCAATTTTAGTGTATTATGTTGGCACAAGGCGGCGCAAATGATATGACATATTGAAGTATAAATACTGCTACCTTGGTTTATGGAGTCATTTCTGTTTTGCACTTCATAGTGATCGTAAAACAAAAAGAGAAAGTGAACATGGAAGTGAATCAAAAACGCCTACTTTTACTATACGAATTTAAATTAGAGCACAACCCAACGGAAGCAACGAGGAATATCAACAGCGCATTTGGGCCTGATACAGTTAGCGAACGAACCACTCGGCGGTGGTTCGAAAAATTTCGATCCGAAGATATGGTCCTTTATTTTGATTTTTCATATTCGATCGTAAAAGATCAATTCGAAGGTATCACTCAGTGATGGTTTCCGAGTAATAACAGACATTCACACAAAATTCAAAATTCAAAAATCTGTTTGGTTCGATGCGATAGTCCACATCGAGGCAATTTCCATTAGAGTGCGGAAAGCTATAAAATAGTACTATTGCATCCCAAATTTTTTTTATTGTTGCTCCTAGGAATTATCTATTTAATGCTTAAATGTCAATAGTTTTGACTCGAACTAAAACCAAATTTTTGATGAGGCTTATATTATAGAGATGACTATTTAACTTCCCTATCGTAAGAGCTTTCTGCATGTAATTCCTTCTGTATATAGTCTAATCCGTATCCCACCATTGCCCAACAAACCGTCGAACCACCAATCCGACTAATTGCCATCTATTGATTGTATTCCGTAAGACAATCCAAGCCTTCCTGTGCAAACAATCAAGCAAAATGTATCTAATATCAAATCAATTTAATCCATATATTTGCACTATCTATTTGAAACCGACTTCCTAGAACCTCAATTTACTACTTTGCTACACGTAAATAAATATAGAGAAATCGATTTTTCTATCAAGGTCGCGTGAAGAAGTTTGACGTCGCCATCAACCCACAGGTGATTCAGGTATATTATCGTCGTACAAATATTGTCAGAAGCAGAACAAACGTCGATAATCTGGAAATTTGCATATTCGATTCATTCGAACGCTTTATGCCGGAAAAAACTGAAATTATGAAGTGCTTATCAGTAGGAAAATAGTTCGTAAATCATACATTAATGATAGCAAAACATATTATTCATTATCATTACAAGGTCTAAATTATGGTCATCCCGAAAGAAAAACACACAAAAGGATGTGGATACTCTTAATGACATAGACATCCTTTTAAAACATACATGACATAAACAAAAACGAGTTCAGATACCATGTAAGCGAAAAAAACGACATGGTTAATCATTATTGAGTGCAACAAAGCTGCCACATACTCGTATAGCCACAAAAAAGATTAATCCTTACACGTCATAACATCTGTGAAGTTAAATCACGTGATTTAATCAGAAACCAATAATTTACTGCTTATCTAAAGCTTTCTTTTTACATCATCTTATCACGAAATCATAGCATTATTTACAGAAGGGAGGCCTTTAAACAGCCAAGCAACGATTTACTAAAAATAAAAATAAAAACATTCATTCAACAAGTTATTTTGAACTGTAATGGCATATTAACTGTTTAATTTGAGATAAGGATAATGTAATCAGAAAAGCAGACATTGCAAATTTATTTTTGATCGGCCTGTACTTCTAAAAGGCATGCCAGGCATTTTCATACCAAGATGATTATAAATCCAAAACAATAAAATACCGAGACATATTTCCATTGACTAGGAACTTTTATCATAAGCCGGAACGTACATATGAATGTTGGTATGTACTATATAAAAGTACCATCTACATTTCGGACCCGGTCTTTTCGAAAAAGTGTTGAACAGAATCATTTTTTTAAAGATTTTTATGAATAATAATAACTGAATATTATTATTTTCAGATCACTCCACGTCATGTATTCAGCATTACGTATATTTGATAAATCTGAAGGTCGATACATATAACAATGAAAGATAGCTTTAGATTATGCAAAGGTTAGCCAAAAAGCGTAGGACTTATCGATAAGCTTGCAGTAACATCGAAAATCAATATAATTGGAGCTGAACAATCATTGCAGATGCTTTTTAGAAAGCCTATATTTGTTTAGTAAGAACCGAATAAGGGAGCGATATTTAAAGTATTGAAAGTCATTACCGGGTAAAGAATTTTTTTGTAAAGTACAGGGTGCGTTGGGGTATTTGAGGACACTCATACACTCCGCATCAAAATGATAGGACACCCCTGAAATTTTCTCATTTCTCAAAACCGATAAGAGGTAGAATTTTTTTTATTGTGAGTCATAGAGTACATGCAAGGAATATTCAGACGTAATGGCCCCTTCAACTAATATTCTAGGAATTTTTCGTATTTACCTGAAAAAAGGATACATCAAAATGATAGGACAGCTGAAGGTATTTAAAAAAATCTGTATTTAAAGATAAATTTAAGTATATTATTTTATGCTTTAATAATGTGTTGCCTTTCCTTGTTTTGCTAAAACAGTTATGATTCGATTTGGTAGATTTATATAAATTTTTCAGACATTCCTGCGGAATTAGCCTTTAAGCTCCTGGATTGTATTGAACTGTTTATTGCCCCGATATACAGCACGGGATAGTTGACCCCAAGCATTCTATATAACATTTAAATTTGGAGATCTAGCTGGCCATGGTAAAATCTTAATATTTTTGGAGGAAAAGTATTACTTTACAATATGCGTTATCCTGTTGGAAGATAAAGTCCTCTTTAGAAATCCTTGTTGCATGTGTCCTGATTTGTTCATCTATTAATTTTATGTAATCCGGTCTTTTCATTTTTCCATCCACAAATCAGATTTGTATCCGATCCCTGCTCATACCATGATACCTCCACCACCCACTTGTCTGCGAACTTGGAAAAGGCGATCTTTCCTTAAATCATGAAAATAATATGACCAACCGTCGGGTCCATCTAAGGTGATTCTTTTCTTATCCGTAAAGATGACATATTCTCATCTTTTCTTCCACCTTACATGTTCCTGAGCGAATTTTAACCGTTCCTCAATATGCTTTTTTGTTAGCGGTGGTTTTCTAAGAAGTTTTCTTGACGTTGAACATTTAAAATGTTTGTGTTCACATCAGCTTTCCACGAAATTTGTCTCGCTGTTGCTGTTGAGTTTGACGCTACTCGTATTATCGACCGCTTTTCACGATCACTTAATGCACTAGGTCTGCCTGCACTCTTCTTTTGCCCGTAATTTTCAGGATCTTTTAGGAAATTCATTACAACATTCCGGCTTCGTTTTATAATTTTCGCGATTTTAACGTCACTAAAACTCTCATTTTTCAGATTTAAATTCGTTTTTATTTCACTTTCACTTAGTTTTTCACAATGACCCATTTTTGCAACACAATCCACTAGTCCGTACTTAAAAAAATATCGAAACTTTTACGAAACGACCTCAGTTTATATAAACCCGTAAACACTTAACAAATTTCAAACGCACTTCTTGCATCAAAATGCTTGCAACTGCCGATTTATATACTCTGTCCTATCTTTTTGGAGCACCTTTTTTTCAGGTAAATACGAAAAATTCCTAGAATATCAGTTGAAGGGGCCATTATGTTAAACATTCTGAACATTCCTTGCATGTACTTTATGACCCACAATAAAAGTTTTTTCTACTTCTTATCAGTTTTGAGAAATGGGAAAATTTCAGGGACATCCCATCATTTTGATGCAGCGTGTATGTGTGGCTATAATTTCTCAAGAGTATTTTTCTTCTTTTCAGTTCATCAAAAGAGGACTCAGGCACGGAATACTAAGGGATATGCAGTTATCGTCGCTATATACGCGCAACGCACCGATTTAGAAATCTTCAATTATCTCGATTGCGTCCGATCATTCCTACACAAGGTTCGTCGTCAGGTGGCGTTGTTGAAAGTATCGCAAAACACAAAAAAACATGAGAAACGTTCGGAAACTTCAAGAAATATACAATTTGTGCAACAAGTGCAAGCGATCGTTGACAAAAGTCTTTCAAAGTTCATGCGGGCCATTGCAAGGGTCCTTAATGTGTCTGAGAGTGTAGTCCGCCGAATTGTTCACAATGACCTCCGCTTTAAGTCCTACGCTAAACAAAGAGAACAGTTTATGTCGGAGCAAATCAGAGAATTATCCGAGGAAAATGACTTTCAAACAAACTCAAGCATCTCGAAGTTCCTAAAATGTTGTGGTTTTTTTCTGATGAAAAAAAAATTCTGCAAAGACCAAAAAACCAACCACAGAAATGAATGCTCAATTCCTATTGAAATTTCCCGTGTTATGCACAGAAAATTTCCGGCGACTGTCATAGTTTTAGAAGTTGTGGGAGCAACGAAGGACATGTTATGCCACCCCATTTGTTTCCTCAAGGGCTTCGGGTGAATGCTGCCGCCTACATTGAAGTTTTAGAAACAGTTTTTAAGCCCTGCATTGTGAAAGTGTACGTGGGTCTATACCGTACATATTCCAATATTTGGACGCAAGATTGGATGGCCGAGAATTTCCATGACCACATCACCTCAATTTTATGGCCACCTAGCCTCCTGGACCTTTATCTCCTGGATTATTACGTATGGGGCGTAGTTGAGCGGGATACCAATAAACATCCTCATAACACTATTTCATCCCTGAAGGATGCCACAACAACCCCAACGATAAACATGTCAAAAGAGCATTTGTTTTTCAGGCATGCATTCGCTTCGGGCCTCGTATAGTCCGTTATTGCTGCTAATGGAAATTTAATTGAATCATTGTATATTCTAGGAGTGATTTGTGATTTCATTTTTAATAAATTCTGTAAAAAAAATTGAGCAAATTAGTTTTGATGTCAATTTCTCTTCAATACCGTATGCACCCTGTATGTGTAAATAGATGCAGTGAGAGTGAAAGGTGTTTTCCAAAATCAGATCGCATGAAAAACACACAAACTGAGAACAACTGGTAACATAAAAATAAATTAGTGTAGTCTATTTTTTTAAAAAAAGTCTAAATTTTCTTATTATTTGCACATGTTCAACTTGGAATAAAAGGGTATATTCAAATAGAAAATGATGAAAAAAACAGAGAGTTGAGATGGAAAAATACAATGGAATATCGATCCCTTTATAACAAAATAACGAATGTGCATTTCAGATGTTTAAACTCATGAATATTTGAATATTGCATGAGCATTTAAAAAAAGGACTTCTTGTAAAACAACAATACAGACTCATGTTTCATTGGTAAAGGCATCGTTCTTGTACGTTTCTTATTTTGGTACAACGTAAAATGTTCAAAATTAGCCACAAATTCATAATTATGTGGAAATCATCGATTCTGCACATTCATGGATCTAATATAAGCATGACGATATATTCTCAATCAAAATAATATCACCGAATGAATCCAAGCTCCTGAGAATGCAAATTTACTAACATCACTCCTAGACTGGCTTGATATCGCTTTATAATAATATTTATTAACATTGGTCACGTGCGCGTCCTAAATCTGCACCGTGAAAATGAAGCTTATATGTATTTATTTTTATGGCCTCCGGTATTTTGGAACAGGATTAGTCATATCAGGCAGAGCAATAAAAACGTTTCTGATAAATCTAATCAGTTTCGCGGCAATAAAAAGAGCTCCGGGCAGCTGATAAGCAAATTTTGAAAAAAATTGATAATTTCGAATCAACATTAGCAAACAAATGCAGTAACATTTTCCAACTGAAAATCGGACTTTATAAATGCATCAGATTTTTTTTTCGATGTTTGGCAATTTTATTTTTGTAAATGAAACTCACTGCAGCAAAATAGAAAGAATCTCAATGCTTGTCATGTCTGAGGAAATTTCATTTACTTGAGGACGACATTAGAAACAGCTGAATTTTTATCATCAATCAGAATATAATCTATGTTTAGAAAAATAAACAAAATTTGACAAATTTTCCGTTCGAATTTAATGTAAAGAAATTCTCAAGATGGTTTTGTAATCATTGTAGCGTATTTTTCGCGTAATAAGCAGGAGCTAAATAAGGTCAAAATATTATAGGAAAGCTATGCTTTCTTACAAACGGTAGTACCATAAACGTTTCTGAAAACAATCCTTGATGTAGATTTCCGAGCTGATCGTACCTGTTGTGAAAAATGGGGTGCTTTTTTACCGCATTCGCAATTGGCCTGCTAAACAATTGCTTTCGCGTAAAACTTTTCGAACTGAACTGGTCTTTCGTCTTGTGGAAGATCTTCCCCGGGCAACAAGTTGTAAAATTGTGGGCCCGGAAACGTATTAAAGTTGAATTTGAAGTGGTCCAAAACAAAGCAGAAATTGTTCTTCAGTTTCTCTTTATAAATTTTTTTCGCTTTTTAAATGAATTTCCTCAATTGTTATGCACTTCTATTTGGCTATTTTTGCTCTTGTATGTCTTTCCACCTTTTCTTGTTTTAATTTTCTGCATTGTCGATTGCGATGTTTTAACTGTTTCGCGATATCACGAGTTGATGCCGACCGATTCGAATGAATTGCCTTCAATTCCTTGTCATCGGATCTACTAAGACATACACTTCTCAGTTTGTCTTTAATGAAACCCTTCATTTTGAATTTTACAATTGCCCATTTCATTTTGATACTTTTACTTTGGTCGCAATTGTCCGCAATCCGAATTCTCCGTGGAAAGTTTCAAAATTTTATTCTGTGTATTTTCGCTTTCATTCATTTCTACCGTCCTAATGTTTCAACTTTTGAAAAACACGCCGACGCAAAAGGCAAATAGTGACGTTTAGATTTAGATAAATGTCAATAATATGGGTTCTGTCAAAGTACCTTGAAAGAAAAAAAGACATTGGACAAAATTTAAGTGCCCAAGCCTTGTCTGCACTACAATGTTAATGACTGTGTAATATTTTTCAAGGCAGACGTAAAGGGAGAAGATGAAAAAACACCAGGCAGACACAGTCTGACCTTTGAAAAACAGTGTAGTAAAAGTGCCTCTATAAATGTGGGCTGTTTTCTGTTTTCCTTCAGAAACTTCCTTGTATAACGTGCCATATATTTGGTGTCGTTGTACTGAAACTTTCATATAATAGGAAGATTCTCCTCAGCCAATGGCTACATGATGTTTTCTAAGATGTCAACGTACTTTTTCTTGGTTTATATTCTTTCTATACGGTGTAATGGTCCAACACCAAACAAGGAGAAACATTCCTAAACATTGATGGAGCCACCTTCATGTTTACCAACAATTGAAGTGTAGCTAGGGCCGAGTTCCTTACTTGTTGGTCGTCTTACAAATCTTCTGCCTGAATAATTTCCACTCCTTTCTCTAGATGAAATGTTCCTGTGCGAAGTTCATTCTTTCTTCCGATTTGTTGCCGTTACCAGCGACTTCTTCCTGGATATCCCGCCATGTAGTCCGTCTTCTACAAGACGTCTTCTGACTGTTCTCACTAAAATATCACTACTTTTTCCGATAAAGTCGGTGATGAATTTCGACGGCTAATCTTTTTGGGCTCCATCTCGATGTGCGGACAATTTGTCTATGAATTGTCTTTCGGGCTCTTTTAGCTCGGGAATATATTGGATAGTCCTGCAGCTTTGTACGTATTACAGCGCACCGTAAACCTTTTTTATGGAACACTCTCGGCGGCTGGCAATTTGTTGATATGACAAGCCTAACTCTCTCAAGTTTACAATCTTTTGTCTAACTAGAGGAGTGTAACTCGTAGCATTTCCAATTGTTATTAAAAACAAAATTAGGATGTCATCTCCAATCGATCCACCTCTCAACTGTTCCACATTTTGTTGGTTTCCTGGCATTGCCTCCTAAGTAGTAGTTTATTTCTTCGCTTCTATGGTGATTTTTCTGGAAGTTTCCTATAACGACCGAACGGGATCCTGCAAAATGTTATCTTCATAGATGTTTGCATCTTATGTTGCCTTCCCACGGCGCGTAAATTCGCGCACCTAGTCACCTCACGCCAACATGCTAAGGGATGGATGTAACTTGAAGTTGCGCGTACCGGCCTGTGCTATCCATTTGTGGCAAGCCGACTTTGTATCGCTATCGTGGAGGCTCATTATCGTACTGGTGTGCTGACTATTATATTAATACATAGATGTTCAGTTACGAAAGGTTGATAAAGGACTTGTGCTTCAAGGGGAGCGTCCATTTGCCCGCACCTTATGCGCAACACGCATCGCATTTTAAGAATCTCATGTCGGATTTGTTCAGAGTTCGGCTAGTGCTAGAAAATGCACTTACATGTCGAACAATTTAAGGAAGCTACCAATGCGATGCGTCCTGCGTGTATGATGCGGGTCAAAAGAAGCGTATGTAGAGTCGTACAAAAACCAATGCTTCTCTGTCAGATCATGGAGCAACATTTCAGATATAGAACAAATGTAAAATGTTTGTTTTGGTTGAGGGAATTGAACATCGTACATTCAGCTCCTCTGTTAAAACTTTTATGGAGATTCGAGAATTGTGATATGACGAATGTGCGCATGCTAATTTTAGAATGTTGTTTTAATTTTTTTGATTGAAATATTTTATTTTCCTTTTTCGTAATCTTTTTTGGCAAAATCATTTCATGTGTGACGTCAAGGACTTGTCGGCATTCAAGCACACAATCCATGCGAATTTGAGCCGTTGGCATTTGAAGAAACATAATAACTTCCAGAACAGTACATTTGGTCTCGTAAACGCATGGATGAACCGTTAGACTATCACATTGAAGGTCACGGCTCAAGACCCATGCGGATTATGACCAGAAGCCCTCGTTCATTGACCTCGGCTATACAAATGCGTTCTTCATCGTTTGAATGAAGCACGAATACTTCACGATGGTCGAGACGTTCTTGATGCTGGGCAATATTTCTTTTGAATCCGTCTAGCAAGTTGTGGATGGGTACTTCACTCATTGCTCCATTGACTGAAATTCTAGACAGACCTGCAGCATCCTCGCTGGAAGCAAAAAAAAACTCAATTACTCATAGTTTCCACCGCTTCGGGAGCAAGGGTGGATAGTGAGTGCGCTACTTGATCCGTACTGCATGCTGGCTTGAACATCCGACCAGTCGATTCGCGCCAGCACGTGGATTCGCATGTCCATTAAAAATAGACTCCAAACCATTTAGCGCGGCCGCCTGCAATCTCTTGCAACTAGCGCTTCTTCTCATACTAATGCCAACACCGGAGCATGTGGCTCAAGAGGCGTTGCAGTCAGACATTCACTATTTATCAACCCCCTCCCGGGGGACACGCGGAAATAATGACTGTAGGATTCCCACTTCTCCTCCCCAACGCAACATAATATGATTATTCATGACGTCTCAGACCTTGAGACACGAACACACCATCACGCATACTTTATTCCTACTGTTCGTACTACGGCCGATTTCAAAATAGTTTCCAATAAATATGCAGACTCCCCGTTCTTAGTGAAGAGGAAATCAACAATAAACAGCGGCGCAGCACTGGAATCCCACTCCCAGCATCAAATGTCAAAGTGTCGCCAGCCGTCACACGTCGCCTGCGGGCGGCGGAGCTAATGCAATAAGATCAGGAAAGGAAACTAGAATCGTCTAGAGGCGCCACGGACTGTCGGACACATTTCGCGGAGCACTCATGGCACCAACCATCTGGAAAACTCACGTATTCCTCAACGGCGCCAGGCACAAATCCGTACACCGTGGCGGAACGATCGCCGCCCTCAGCCATTGGAGTGCGTAATTCTTCCGCTCGCCTTCCACTCACTTGGACACGCTTTTTTCAATTCGGCAATGACTCAGAATCACTACGGATACACTAAAGATTCAGCACTGGGCGGCGAACCATTGGCGGAGACAGGACAACACAGAACCACCGAAAATAATCAAACAAATGCCTCGCGACGGATGGGCACCAGACGGAAGGAAACGAAAAAAGGAACTCGAGCTGGCGACGCGGCGGACTGCCGACTTTCGACGGATCGGATTCCGGCACAGCGAAGAACACAGCCGCAGCGCGTTTACTGCAATAATCCCAACGACACTGGGCACCCAAATCTGAAGAACCAAGAATCTTTTTGACAGCGCGAGCGGCAGCGAATCCGCTCTCTCAACAGTTGCGCAGCAGCACAAACAAAACATTCACAATAGACACTTGCGGCGGATGGTTCGCGTCCATGGAGTGATTTCGCTGCAACAATAGCAGGACACGTGCAGGGTCTGGCGCGGCGACTCGAACAGACGAATGAATTAATGAACTGAGAGCTGCAGCGAAAAAAACGCAACGGTTGTTAAAAGACAACGGTTATCTAACACAACGGCGGAAAACTTGTAAACGTCAGTATACGCAAAAGATTTCTCCTCTGTCAGAGCTGACAGACTTAGAGTACATTTCGAGTCGTATATGGGTCACATAAGTCTAACAGTACCACATTGCTGTAATGCTAGTCCGATGGCCCGATTCATTCATATCCTGCCTTAGTATCTGCATCGAGACTCCCATACTCTTCTTATGGCCGCCTTACTGTCTACAAGGAAAGTGATGTCTTTATTTACATCCTCTCTCTTGCCGACTTCCTCTGCCGCTCGCAAGATTGCCACTAACTTCGCCTGTACAACTACGAGGGGTGATCAAAAAGTAATGAGAATCACAATAAAAGACGGTGATGACAGTTACAAAAATAATTTATTTTTCTACATAGTCTCCTTACAAGGCAATACATTTAGCCCATCTTTTTTCTAAACCCAGGATTCCCTGAGAAAATTTTTTTTTGTCTTCACCCTCCTAAAACGTCTCAACAGCGGCCATCACTTCACTATTGTCTTCAAATTTCTTGCCTCGGAGGTGTTGCTTGAGACGAGGAAAGAGGTAGAAGTCACTGGGAGCTAGATCTGGCGAATAGGGTGGGTGTTCCAGCAGTTCGAATCCCGTTTCTTGAATAGCAGCCATCGGAACTGCGGCTTTGTGAGCCGGAGCGTTGTCTTGGTGAAACAGCACTCCAGCTCGCAGTTTGCCGCGTCTTTTTGCCTTAATGACTCCCCGCAATCTTCGTATTTGGTCCGCGTAGTAAGAGCCCGAAATAGTGGCTCCCTTTTCCAAATATTCCACCATAATTATTCCTTCGGCATCCCAAAAAAACGGACACCATAACCTTTCCCGCCGAACTTGACACTTGAACTTCTTCGGTGTTGGTGAGGAGGCTCGCTTCCAAGTCATCGATTGTTGTTTGGTTTCAGGATCAAAATGGTGGATCCAGGTCTCGTCCATGGTCACGAAACGTGACAGAAATTTTTTCCGATCTGCTTGGAACTTTTGGAGATTCACCCTTGATATGTCGACTCGTTTTTTCTTGTGCTCGTCGGTTAACATTCGCGGTACCCAACGCGCAGAGACTTTTTCATCTGCAATTCGTCCACAAGAATTGCTCGAACGCTACCGTATGAGATCCCCGTGACCTCAGCTACATGTCTGACGGTGACTCTTCGATCTGCCAACACAACATCTCCGACCTTTTTCACGTTGTCTTCAGTGTGGGACGTAGATGGGCGTCCTTCGCGATGATCATCTTCAGTGGATGTCCTTACCAGCTTAAACTCCTTGGCCCAGCGTGCAACTGTGGAATATGGAGGAGCAGAGTTCCCCAATGTTTCCTCTAAGTCGCTGTGTATGTCTTTGGTAGACATTTTTGTCAAACAGAGGTACTTAATGACTGCTGTAATTTCGTTTTTTTCCATTTTGATGTTATCTCTTCGCTGGTTTGTATTCAACTGAATGTCCCTCCCGTGAATCGTAGTCTATTTATATGATTTTTTCATGCTGACCTAGTGAGTCTATAAGCAAGCGAAAAAAATTTGTTGGATTTTTATGCGGACTGGAAGTAACCGTTTATCATTACTTTTTGATCACCCCTCGTAACTGTGCAGTACTTGGGAAGCGTCAACGATTTGCTCAGGTCCTAGAACTCGGTAAATATTCCCACTCACGCGTCTGTCTTCTTTTTTTTAACCATCCGTGTACATTGACACAGTAGATCCACTTACTGGCACCCGTACTCCAAGATTCTTGCAGCATCTCGCTTCTCTGCATGTTCCATCGCACTTTGACCTACAGTTATTCCCGCAAAATTATTTTCAGTAAAGTTATGAATCCTTCATTGAATACACATGCAGAAGTATTGGCAACAATTCTGATAGTATTTTTGTCAACAAACGTGTGCTTAGGGGCCAAACTTCAAATGCAAGAATCGAAGCTTTCAATTTTGTTTTGAGTGAAATTGCCCAGGCAGCGCTTCAATAAATCTTCCGAAGTTAAGTCTTCATAGATTGATTTTAAAATTGATTGTACTTCATCATCTTAAGATGGAGAATGCTTAAAATTGCTGGTAAGCACTTTTACCAGCTTCCTCAGCTCTGCGCCAGTTACACCAAGTCTTTTCTTTAATTGGACATTTAGTGTGTTGAGGATTCTCATCTGTAGAAATTTTGTAGTGGTATCCTGCCCAAATATCCTTGCGGATGTTTTCAACCGAATTAGGATTTCGTTGCATTACTAGGCCATAGTAAGTTAGCTGAACTTTTT
This sequence comes from Oxycera nigricornis, assembly GCA_963942545.1. Classification (NCBI taxonomy): domain Eukaryota; kingdom Metazoa; phylum Arthropoda; class Insecta; order Diptera; family Stratiomyidae; genus Oxycera; species Oxycera nigricornis. Next base: position 31,085,159 of record OZ012663.1, on the reverse strand, counting down.
CGGATTTTTTTGGAGATGTTGCACCTTTTTTGTCAGCATTTGTTTGTTTGTTTTTTGCTATGGTCAACTGTTTTTTTGCCTCTTTTGCTCTACTACCCATTATTTTTTCATGTGCAAGACAATTTTTATTCGATTACGAAATCAGGACCGTGAGGCAGCATATCCAATAGTGTTTTGAATTCATCGGAAAAAAGATCTTGACGCGCCTTGCTATATAAGCTTAATTAATGAATTTTACTTTCATATTATTAAAATCATGCTTTTAAAGGTTTATTCCAACAAAACCTATCAAAAAAAAATTAAATATTGTTCCAAAATTTGAAGGAGCCGTGTCCCAGTTTTTTCAACAAAATAAAAAAACCTTTGCTCGAATACTTCAAACGTTGATACGCTTTGATTAACATGACAACAATATTTTTCAAAAAAGAGAGGTTGGGTAATATTATTCGTATTAACCTCATTCATCATTGTGACTGTTGCTGGTCTTTTATTTTGATTTTTTTTTAATTTTTTTTTGTAATCATGATAACTTGTGATTTCATACAAGAAAGCAGTCGATTTAGTCTTGTCGAAGAGTTCTACGTCGATAATTTGGGAATCAAAGTAGTTATTATTGATCTTTGATGGACAAAAATGAATAGATCTACAATAGCACAGATGACAAAGTGATTCAATGTTTATAAATTAAATCAGTTTGCATTCTTATCGGACGAGAATCTTCGGGATGGGTTTGAAAAAGGATTTATCCGGCTGGCGAGCAGGGCAGAAACAATGATAAGCTAATGAAAGTGTTAACTGTTGCATTGTATGTTCTTCAGAATTTATACTCAAGTGCAAAATCAATATTTTTTGTATGTGCAACGGTAAACATAAAGATCGAACCGCATTTTAGATAAGATAGTTCTCGTAAGTATTTCCTGCACGTGCTGGGTTGCAGAAATTCGTTAAAAGTATTTTCTGAAAAATGTTTCACGCTGCGCGTTTTTTTGTTTGAGAAAGTTAACAGATGTTTGGATATGAGCTTCAAGCGAAAAGGGAAAAGATAGTTCACGAGGACAAACTTAAATTCTTTTCACAATTAGCGAAAATATATCATTTACATCTGATAAGATAGTCAAAAGATAAGAATATGTCAATATTTAGTTACAATTATCATAAAAACGACCAGTACGTGATATAAACCTTAACTTTTTTGAATATTCTTATAAAAACACCAAATCAGTATCTTAGGGGTTACTTTCAATCGCAGTTCGTAATAAGACTCGTTTCGGTATATTTTAAGATTACTATGCTTCAATGCTTTACTGCAGTTTTGTAGTGAATGATATCTTGAAAGATATCAATTCTCGGCGAAAATATCAAATGTATCCTTGGTACATTATTGGCCTAATGTATTGTGTTCATCATTAGAATGGTTAAGGGGTTACATAGGTCTTGTATTTTCAAAAAATCGATCGATTTTTTATTTCATATGAAAGTATAGTACTTCAAGAGTATTCACACCAAATTTTAAGTAAATTCGAACAATATTATCGGAGTTAATAGAGATTTGAATATCGCGTCGTCGGTACGTGAGTTATGTATGACACACAAACTACTAGTCATACATCACATAACGTCAACATCCCATTGCATCATCTTAATTCAGTATCGCTTAGCAACAACATGCATCCGGAACTGAATCACAACGATTGCACCATCAGCACGATAAGACCATCTGGACCTCTTGACCACAAATAACAAACAACAGGAAGTCTTTTGATAAGCAGCCTCAAGTTAGTAATACGTTATCACAACGACCATAAGTATTACTAAGAATCTGCACACGATACATGGCAGTATCATTTAGTATTTAAGTCACTCCAACTTTAGGAGCATTCATCATTCAGTTATTAGAATTTCGTGAATAAAGTGGCATAGCTTACAACAAGAAATTTTATTTTTCCAAACGTTACGCCCCACGACGTAACTGGCGCAGTCGGACTTTTTGAAATAATAAGTATAATTATTTTGAATATAAACCTACGTAGTGAATGCAAAATAGTGAACAGTTCTCCAAGTGTAAAATCGTGAACAGTTATTAATAATAGCCTATACACACGAACAGTCAACATAGAATGCAAAAGCACTAACAGTTCGCGAAACATAAACCGAGACCCGCGATCAGTCCTAGTAGATGTAAAAACGCGGATAGTTTAAATAAAATTAAAATAAAGTTGATCATTAAAGCGCAAAAGCTACATCACGGGGCAAGTCAATCGCGACGCCCGACTTTCTCTAAAAATCAGAAAAGGTCATAATTAAATTCAATAGCGTAAAAGTGAACCGTTTCCAGTTAACGATAAACTGAACAGTGTAAAAAAAAAAAAAATGACGGAACAACATAACCAACTACCACAACAACAATTCCTACCGTTGGAGGCAGTTTTGAAGGAAGTAAGGAGCCTACCAATCTACACAGGAGACAATCAAATCTACAGTCTAACATCATGGATCGACGGAGTAAATGGAATACTTGCATTAGCATCAGTGGACAATAAAAACTACGTGTTTACCAAACTTCTCGATAGAATACAAGGACCAGCAAGGAGTACAGTGCAGAAAATATTAAACCCAACATGGCATTTAGTACGACACGCCCTAAAAATATACTATGGAGTAACAGACGAATACACAACATTAACGACAAAAATTAAGAATGTAAGTAGTAGAAATATTGAAGAAGGTTATTACCTGATAGATAATTTATTAAATAAGATAAACACAAAATACCTATTAGACGATCAAAAAGAACAATATCCGTGCTACACACCAGAAATGAACGAATTATTTGCATTAGAAAAATTTAAATCACTATTAACAGAATCAATGCGTTGCGTAATTGAGAGTAAAGGAATAAAAACATTAATGATGGCATATGAAATAGCAAAAAGAATTAGAAATGAAACAATAGAACAGAAAAATAATATGGGATATAATAATAACTACGGCGGAGATCCACAGAGACCAAGCCAGGGATTTAGAGGGAATAGGGACAATAATGATAACTACGGCAGAGATCCACAGAGACCAAGCCAGGGATTTAGAGGGAATAGGAACAATAATCAGAATAATAATTACGGCGGAGATCCACAGAGACCAAGCCACGGGAATCATAGTTTCGGCGGTGATCCACAGGGACCAAGCCAGGGCGGGAATAGGAATCAAAGAAACAATAACAATTACGGCGGAGATCAATATAGACCAAGCCATGGGAACAATAATATGAGATATAATGAGAATCAAGGAAATAGAAATCAGAACAATAATCAGGGGTATAATAACAATAAGGGCGGAGATCAAAATAGACCAAACCCGTTTAGACAGAATTCAGGAATGTCAAGGCAATTCACGCCTGACCCATTCAAGAACCATAACGGTAATTTAGTAGAACCGATGGAGACAAATTTTCAGACGTCAGCCTCAGACCAGACAAACCCATAGTTAAATGCGAGTGTAATGGTGAGATTGTAGAAATTTTAGTTGACACGGGAGCGACTTTATCTAGTATAGATTCGGGGGTTCTAAGACATGTAAAAAGAAGACAAATAAGGAATCCAATAAAAATAGAAAGTTTAGCAGGTACATCATACTTATATGAAGAAATAGAAACAGATATGCCAAGAGAATTCGGCGTCAAAAAGAAGATGACATGGAAAATAGTAGATTACTCAAACAAAGCATTCGATGCAATAATCGGTCAAGACATATTACAACAGTATAGAACAATACTAAATTTGGGAGAAGGATACATGATAATTAATAAAAAGAAGTTATATTTTGAATACGGTAAAAAACAGAAAATACAAGAACAATATGAAATATCAGAAACACTAGAAAGAGTACATAAAGATTTAAACCAAGAGGAAAACGAAGCATTGAAACGAATACTAAAGAAATACAAAGATGTCATATATAAAGAAAACGAGAAATTAACTTGCACAGCGCAAACAAAACACAGAATTATTACAAAAACAGAAAGACCATTATATTCTAAAATATACAGATTCCCCTATACACATCAAAAGGAAGTAGAACTACAAACAGAAAACATGTTAGTTGATGGAATAATAAGGAAATCTAAATCACCATATAACGCACCAATATGGATGGTACCCAAAAAAGTGGATAATTCAGGAAAAGAAAAATGGAGAATGGTAGTGGATTACAGAAACTTAAACGACGAGACAGTAGAAGACAAGTTTCCAATACCAAACATAGATGAAATTTTTGACAAATTAGGAAAAGCGCAATATTTTACAACATTAGATCTAGCCAAGGGCTTTCATCAGATAGAAGTAGACGAAATAGATAGACAGAAGACAGCATTTTCAACGCATAAAGGGCATTACGAGTTTAATAGAATGCCATTCGGATTAAAAAATGCGCCCGCAACATTTCAGCGCATGATGAACGAAGTATTAGACGAATATATTAACAAAATCTGTGTAGTATACCTAGATGATATATTAATTTTTGCAACTTCATTACAAGAAATGGAGGACAACACGAATAAAATTTTAACAAGATTAAGGGATAATAATTTAAAAATACAGACGGATAAATGCAATTTCTTTGCTAAAACAACAGAATATTTGGGACACGTATTAACAACAGAAGGAATAGAACCAAATCCTAAACAAATAAAGAAAATAACAGAGCTAAAAATACCGACGACACAAAAACAAATTAAATCTTTCTTAGGGATAACAGGATATTATAGAAAATTTATACATAACTATGCTACAATAGCAGCACCAATGACAAATGCATTGAAAAAAGACGCCAAAGTAGATCAAAACAACAGAGAATATGTACAAGCATTCGAGAAACTAAAGGAACTCATAACAAACTTCCCAGTACTAAAATATCCAAACTTTAAAATAGAATTTACGCTAACAACAGACGCATCGGACAAAGCTATAGGAGCAGTTTTATCACAAGCAGGACACCCAATATCCTTTGCAAGTAGAGCATTGAACGAACACGAGAAAAATTATGCAACAATAGAAAAAGAGTTATTAGCCATAGTCTGGGCAACAAAATACTTCAGACCATATTTATACGGAGTAAAATTTAAAATACAAACAGATCATAAACCATTAACATATTTAAGCAATTCAAAAGAAAATTCAAGATTGCAAAGATGGAAACTAAAACTAGCAGAATACAATTTTGACATAGAATACATTAAAGGAAAAGATAATACCATAGCAGATTTTTTGAGCAGAATAAATACAGATACAGGAGAAATTAATATACAAGAAAACGAAAGCATACAAGGAACAATACACAGTAATTTCGAGGAAGATATAAACGATCATATATACATAAAAGATGGAATAATTAACAGTTTTAAAACACAAATAATAATATTGAAAAACAAGAAAAAGGAATACGAAGAAATAAATGGAAAAAGAAAAATATATATAGAAACAAAAGAAAACGATAATAAAATAACAGAAATATTAAGAAAATATATGCCAGAAAGAGGAATAATAGGGATATATAGTCAAACAACAGACCATGAATGGAATAAATATCAATCGCTGATATTGAAGCTGTTCTCGGATCATAAAAATTTAAAATTTATAAAATGTAACCATTTAGCAGACGATATGAAAACTGAGGAAGAATGCATCGACAGAATAAAATTAATACACGAAAAAGGAAATCATAACGGAATACAAGAAAATTATATGGAGATAAAGGATAAAATCTATTTTAACAAATTAAAAGAAGTAATTAATAAATATATAAACAACTGCGACATATGTAATCAAGTGAAATATGACAGAAACCCGGTAAAACCAAAATTTCAATTAACCGAAACTCCAGACGATACTAACGAGATAATACACATGGATATATTTATAATAAAAGGAAAATATTTTTTAACAACAATAGATAAATTTTCAAAACATTTATACACAAAAGAAATAATGGATAAAAACCCAATAACAATCATAAAAGCAATAAAAGAAAGGAATGCATCCTTCGGTAAACCAACAAAAATAATCGCAGATAATGAATTTAATACAGTAAATATAAAAGAATTTTTCAGACAAGAAGATATAGAAATACATTTCATAGGGCCTAGATCACACAATGGCAATGCAGACATGAATAGATGCCATAGCTCTTTATTAGAACATATTAGAACACTAACGCTTACAAATAAACAAATGGATACAGTAACAACGGTTTTAAAAGCAACAGAACACTATAATAATTCAATACATAGTACTACAAACCAAAAACCAATAGATATCGACAAAGTAGCGATCAGGAAAATTCTATTAGAAAAGAAAGAGAAATGGATAGAAAAAGCAAATAAGGACAGAGAAGAAATACCAGAAATAAAAGGAGATGAAATTTATATAAAAAATTATAAAAATACGAGAGGGAAACAGTACCCAAAATTCAGTAAAATAAAAATTAGAAGAGGAGATGAAGGAGAAATAATACCGGTCATACAGGGCAACAGATATAAAAACGAGAAAATAGACCCTACACGAATTAAACGTGCAAAGAAAGAAATTAAGTGAGAATTTTTTATTTTTCAGATGACCAGCATGAAAAATATATGGATACTCATAATAATAATACTAATAAATATTAAAGGAATAAAAAGCGAATTAAACATAGAAACAGTTAACTCAAAATCAGGAATAATAATGATAAAAACAGAACCAAGTTATTTAATTGAAGGTTATACAAGAATTTACCATAAAATAAATTTAAACGATTATAAAAAGGCAATAGAAGAAATCACAAAAAGCGAATTAATAGACAACTATAAAAAAGGAATAATAAATACAATCAAGGCAGAATTAAAAACGTTAAGTAAAAATAGACAGAAAAGGGGAATAATTAATCCAGTAGGAAACATATATAAATTTTTATTTGGGACAATGGATAATAATGATTACGAAGAAATTATAGGACATTTAGAAGTCATAGATCAAAACAATCACGCAACGATTGAAGCATTAAATAAACAACTTAAAGTAAATGAAGTATTTGATAGAAATTTAAAGAGAATTGTAGAACAAATAAATAAAATCAATGAATATTTTGAAGAGACAGAAAAATCAATGAATAAAACTAGAAAAATTATAAATAGACAAATAACGTCAATATTACTTTCAAATCAATTAAATCACATACAAGACGAAATAGAAAAAATTATAGATAACGTGAATTCAGCAAAAACGGGAGTAATGGTGAGATCCCTATTGTCAGAGGACGAAATAACGGAGTATAACTTAAACATTGATCAATTAAAAGAAATAACAATAAATGTATTAAATAAAAATGAAGAAATAATAATTGTAATGAATATACCTAGATTAACGGAACCAATGTCAACATATTATGTACGCCAAATACCAAACACTAAAAACGAAACATTAAATATTAAAATACCTAAAGCAGTCTTATACAAATCAGAATATTATGAATATCAGAAAAAATTAAACGAAATTAAAAACAAAGTAGAATGTAAAGAATTAAATTGCATAGTAAAATACAATAAAAGTAACGTAGAAGAAATTGAAAAAGGCATGGTATTAGCAACTAATATAAACAAAAAATTTGATCATAATTGTAACGAAAAAATATATAATGTAATTGGAACATATATTGTAAGATTCCAAAATTGCAAAGTACTAATAAATAACATAAAATTTGAAAATAACGTAAAAGAATTTAAACAGATATTGGCATTAGAACCACTTATAGAAATGACAAATTATACAAAATTAATTGAATTAGAAGACATAAAACTTGAAAACATTAAAAATTTTGAACACATTAACGAATTAAAATATCAACATAAAATAAACACATATGCAATGGGAGGAATATCTCTAACCACCATTGTAATAATTATAATAATCATAATTGTAACATACCTCTATTATAAAAAGAAAGGAGGTATGAAAGTAGTAATTAATAATGATAAAACTGCATGTGCCGATACCAAAACCGAGGACGGTACATTCCAAGCTAAGGGGGGAGGAGTTATGTATGACACACAAACTACTAGTCATACATCACATAACGTCAACATCCCATTGCATCATCTTAATTCAGTATCGCTTAGCAACAACATGCATCCGGAACTGAATCACAACGATTGCACCATCAGCACGATAAGACCATCTGGACCTCTTGACCACAAATAACAAACAACAGGAAGTCTTTTGATAAGCAGCCTCAAGTTAGTAATACGTTATCACAACGACCATAAGTATTACTAAGAATCTGCACACGATACATGGCAGTATCATTTAGTATTTAAGTCACTCCAACTTTAGGAGCATTCATCATTCAGTTATTAGAATTTCGTGAATAAAGTGGCATAGCTTACAACAAGAAATTTTATTTTTCCAAACGTTACGCCCCACGACGTAACTCGTGCGCTCTGCCTTATCTAGCATATTATACGCATGTGGCGCGGTTCTACCGCGTAAAATCGGCTTCATTATTTTTCATCAAACATCACAACATCAAAAGGATGCTCTGAACATCGCGAATAAGGCGAACGAATAACTATGGACCTGGAATCGACGATTCGATGTAAGTCGCTGAAGAATAACTTTAATTCATTAAATCGCGGTAAAAAAAAACTTTAAACTTTCTCGAAACTTTTTCCGTGCGGTAGGCACGCTTTATCGTAAACGAATCGGCCGATTTTGCTGAAACTTTACACAGTTCTTCTTTATAGCATTGACTCGTGCTTGGATTTCATTCGGTCGACTCGATTTTGTTTTATACGAAAAAAAAATATTTTAAAAATGATGAGAACCGGGAAAATGCTAAAAAATATGAGACGAAAATTCATTGAAATTCATCTCAAAACCTTAAATTTCATTTTTGTTCAATTCCTTCGTTCAAACACGAGGCAAGGGCATAAATTATATGAAATTTTTTGAATTTTTGATTTGAGATGAACCTGCACCGAAATATTCTGTCTACCGCAAAACAAGGTTGGACGAGGAAAACTGCAGGAAAATTGACAATTTTCAATGTTTTTAGCTGAATTTTTTTTACAACTTCCTGAAATGCTAAACTTTTATGTGTGTAAATTTGAAATAAAATACATTTTTGGGTTTTAAAATATAATTTTTTGAAAAAGTTGTTTTTGTTTTTCCTTCAAGACCTATATAACCCCTTAGATAATTCATGAAATTAAATTTAAAGTGAATTGACGTCGTTAGTGGACATCAATTCACTTTAGGTTTGGTTGGTTTATACTGGAATTTAATCAAAGCAATCATTATCGGTTCGGAAACAAATCTTAAATATTTTAAAGAAAACCGCGCGAAAAATTTCATTGAAATAAATTAGAGTTATTTTTTGGAATGAATTTTCGGGAAAGTAATTTTTAACTTTCTTTTTGAGTTAAATAATTCATAAGTTTAGAAAACATTGTATTGATAAACTTTATGTTTTATATCTTATACTTAAAAGTATATTCAAACAATCTTTTGTACTTCTTATTCATTTCGGTTCAGTTGAACTACCATCAACTATTTTTTTAATCAAAAATTAAACCAAAATACCTTAGGAAAAAATTCAGACATTATGTATTTAAGAGTTTTTTGGCTTTCAAGCTTATGCTTTCGAATAAATACAGTGGCGAGCACATGTGGATACATGTTAACCAAATTCGACATTAAATACCTGTAAAATCCTTAAAAATACATTAATCGGTTTTAAATTTTTGCAGGTGAATTCTTTATTACAATTTGTATGGAACTAATAATAAACAAAATTATAACTTATAAGCTCAGTCTAGTATTCAAAACAAATAATCGAAATGGGCAATGTATCCACTTTTGCAAGTACATGAAAAAGAAGCTAAAAAAATTGTTCTAATATTTAGTCCGCAGACCTTTGGCTTTAATAATGGCGAACATAGGCTTAGGCATGCTCTCCACTAATTTTTCAATTAATTCATGTGGAATATTACTCCACTCCGTTTGAACTCGACACTAAAGCTTATCCAAACCATTCGGTGCGGTGTCGTACTGAGCTAGTCGTTTTTTCAGCAAATCCCGTAAAGTTTCGATCGAGATAAGGTGTGGGCTTTAAGCAGGTCACTTCATTTTTTTAAAACTTTGCCTGATGAGCCACTCCTTAACGGTTTTCGCCGTGTGCTTTGGGTTTCCATCCTGCTGAAAAATGACTTCTGGATAAGCAGATTCGTCTACGAAGTCTGGTAGATTAAACTCCAAAATATGAAGATATTGTTCCTTTTTCATAATACCATCGATTTTAACCAATGGATCTACGGTCCACCAAGTTAAGCAGCCCCACACCATCAAACCGCCTCCTCCATGCTTCGTAGTTTCTTTCACGTGATGCTTTTTCAACTTTTCGTTTGGGCGGTGCCAGTAATACTCCTTACCATCGGGCTGATATCGGTTTATTTTGGTTTCGTCGGACCAAATTACCATCTTCCAATCCTTGTGCTCCTAGCAAAATTTGAGCCGTTCTGCAACATTCTTCTCTGATACTGCTGTCCACTCACTTACGGGTTTGTTAATGGCAACTGCAGCATCTTTTGGTATTGTCTTCGGTTTGGTGGTCATGAGGCGCTCCACAGCTCGAGTATCCTTATTAGTTAGCAATCGTGGTCGCGATTTATTAATTTTTATTCTTCCCTAATAGTTTTATTATTTTTAATAACATTTATTTATTTTCAAGAATAACATGCAACTGATAACTGATGATCATATTTACTTTAAGTCGCTCATAAATTTGATGCGGAATAAACTGTCATGATTCAGCGCCGAAATAGCGATGTTTATTAATGTGACAATCTATTTATTCGATGAGATTATTATTGCAGAAATTTCACTTTTATTATTCTGGGTCATAAACTTTTGGGCTGTTTTCCTTGTTTTGCAATCTTTTTATCGACCGACAAGAAACTGACAGTCATTTTGAAATTGATATGAAGGCCGAACGATTTATAGAAATTTTATTTAAACTATCTTTGTATTCTATAAAAATGTATGTAGATTTTAATCTTTTTTGGAAAATGTCATTGAATTAAGAGAAAACTGAATGTATCAAATTTAATAACAATATATAATAAATGTGAGAATTTCATTTTTTACTATTGATCAGAAATATCGAATTTTAAGCAAAACTAAACTAGATAGACTGAAAATAACACTGACGATTTTTTTAAAGTATGAATTAATTTTTTTTTTTGAGAAAAATAATTAGAACATTTTTGTGCATGCAGAAATGAAAGAGGATCCATCGCCTAAATTTCTTTGCTAATAATGAATACAAAACTTATACTTATTTCCTTCAGACAATTTCGCTCTATTCATTACTTTTTTTTTATCGAAAAGATAGCTTACAATTACTTCGTTATTCAAAATGTTTTCTCCGTTTAACCGGCTGGCAATATTTCCTGATGATTAACAATTAAAGTTCAGAGCAACAAAACATACTAATATGTTGCAAAATTAGAGAAATTTCTGTTTTTAATTTAATCTAAGTTTGGCGATTGCGGCTTTAATAGCCAATTCGTGCTTACAGGTTGATATGCTTGTTTAAACATCGTAAGATTATTTAGTAATATTTCACTTATCATGAGATACCTTATCGTTCAAAGTTGTATACATAACACACTCGCCATCACAAAAACGAAAAAAAACAATGATTCTTTCTTTTTTGAGGAAAGAAAAAATGGATAGGTAAGCGGAAATAAACAGTAGAATGGATACATTTCGAGTATATCGATGTCTCTTCGAACTGTTTATGGACTTTTCAACCGTTTTTGATACTCATTTATTAGTCTTATGTGCTTTTCAATGTTTCCGACAAAAACGAATTCGTACAATATTTTCCAGTTAATTAGTTATAATTCATTGTTTCTTCTAAATGCTAATTGTAACGTGCAGATGAGTATTTTGTATCCTTATTTTGTTAAAATCTTGACATTTAACCGAAAGCCTCGGAATTCGACTTCTCACTTTGCATTCAGCTCATGGTCAATTTTGGAGAGGTCCAAAACAATTGGTTCTATTTTTCTGGGAATATCAAAACAACTTTGCCTCCTTTTTTTTTTGGTTGACTGTGTTTGTGTATGACTGCTTTATTTTTTCACCTTTTCGGGTGTATTCAGTTGGGTATTCCTGGTGTGGTAAGCCGTCTTTCATGTTCAGGTCTTTAGATTTTCAAATTAAGTGACGATCCTTGAAGTGTTATGAATCGTCGTGAAGTCAGTGGGTCTTAATTTCAAGATCATCCAGTCTTAAAAAGGTTGAAGGTCGTCCCTAAACATACGTAGAGGTGCGTGGCTCGATTATTCTAATTTCACTGGTGGAAGCGATGCTTACTTCAACTTTTGCCGATATTTGGATCATGGCATCTTGTTGTCTTCCAACATCGGATTTCTAAACTTTCATACGACTTTCAAATAGCTATCGAGTTTCGAACTGAACTCAAGAAAACCTTAAATTTGATGTTGGGTTCCTCGACAGGATCACAAATGCTAGCGGAAAGCTCCATGTAGAAATCCCGCCGCACATACTACCAGATTAATCCCTGGCTTCGTGGGAGAGGACAAAAGATAAATTGTCCGATCTCAGTTCAGTTGTGCCTCCTACACGACAGCACTAAACCGATCATCAGCCTTAGAAAGCGAGAGGATGACATCGACCAAAAAGATCAACCAGCAAAAGGTTTTCGTCTCTACTCTGGTTTTTTTCCGTAAGTGTTTGGTTATCCTGCATTTTTTCCTTGTCACTACGGATTGTCGTCATATCTTTAATTTCATGTCACTTCCTTTTTTTCGTGGAAATGGATCAGTGTTCCTTGCTCATATGCCAGAGCCAGCCGTGCAATATGCAGACGGAGTTTCTTAGACGCACATAAAGTTTGTAATGATTAACGTGGAGGCGTCCCTAGTGGGCTTAACTCCACGATATTTTTAACTTCCCAGTATATGGGAAGTTCTTGTAATCGCCTCGAAAATCGAAATTGAAATTTTCAACATTTCTTTACGTTTTAAGGTCTATAGAGTATATATAAAGTGTTTTTAGAAAGAAGTATGTATGTATGTATGTGTGTGTGTACGTACGTACGTGCGTTCGTGGACAGTTTTTTCTACGAGCATAACTCACGTAAATAACGTCGTATCGACTTTGTTGAGGTGTCAATCGAAGCGTTTTAGCAATCTTAAGAGCTGATTAGTTTTTCGGACACTTCGGTCGGGGGGGTTTGCTGTTTTGACCTTTTGAAGGTCATTTCTGTCATGCGTTATATCTCGTGAACCAAACATACGATTTGCATAGTTAAGGTGTCAATCGACGCGTATTAAAATTTTTGTGATTCTATCAAATTTTTGAAAAAAATCGTTGAGGCCGTTTTTTAATTTATTAAAAAAAAGTGCCAAAAATTAGGTTTTTTCCCATAAACAATAAGTTTTTAACCTGATTTGCAGCACCCAGTAACTAATGTATATAAAATTGATGTAGTACAAATAGTTTTTGTAAGAAAACCAGCAAAACTTTTTTTCATGATTACGTAAAAAATGAAATTAAAAATAAAAAATCATTAAAAGTCATCATGATTTTCAAGGTCCTTTTTATCATTCACTATATCTCAAGAACCATATATGATATTTGCATCATTGAGTTGTCATTCGACGTGTGTTAGCTTTTTTGTTATGTTTTTAACTTTATAAAAAAATCCTTTCTGCTGCTTTTTCCATTTAACTTCTATTAAATGGAAAAAACGGCAGATGGGAAAAATTAGAGTTTTTTTTCATAAAAAATAAATTTTTAACCTGATTTGCACAGCTCAGTAATAAATGTTTATATAATTTTTACATTTCTAATAGTTTTCGAAGAGAAACTGGTCAATTTTTTTTGGCATCACCCAAAAAAAACTTAAAAAGCGGCTCGTGAAAAAACACAAATTCAATGATTATGCCGAAGTCACAAAATTATTTAAAATGGACACCTCGCGAGAAAACCTCTTCAGTGGGCGTAATAACAAGAATGCATTCATTTTTGCTAGCGCTCTTTTGTCCTTCAAGCATCGATATAAAAATAACAAATAACGTAAAAAAGGCTTTATAGCCCGCCCCCTCCGATTTATCCGCGTGAATATTCAATCAAACCAATCCACCCCCACCCAACAAAAGCCTTGCGTAATCAATGAACGCTACAGTAGATTATATGATTGATATTAGCTCATTTCAATTACGGTTATGAGTACCTCTCATTATTATTGTTTAAAGTAGTAGTATTTTCATAATTTCTTTTGTGTTTGATATTTTTAATATTCATGTATGTAGATATTACTGGGAAGTTGACCGTGTGGACCTCAAGGGTCGCACCTCGCGGCTTGTTGGTACACGGATTTACTTTGTGCAGCTATCAACGCCCCATTACAAAAAAAGTTACTCTACTTCCTTAGTAATAATGCTAGTTTTATCCTGAATGCGAAGCTCATTTTTAACTACTAGTAGAATCGAGACTCACTTTAAAGCTCTTCCGATTTCTTTGTCATTGCATCCCTGTTAATACTTTGAACTTACAGGATTTTTCTGTAATTTAACGTGGCAGCCTACCCTGCAGGGTTTCACTACTCAATCTCTTTTGGATATAGCGTGTTATAATGCGACCACCAACACCCTCCCACACACCGATGGAAGTACTAGTCTACCCTGAGTGGAGGCTTTTTTCCTGCAGTCTTGCTGGTAACGGCATCCGATTGATTGTACGCAAATCCGCGTTGAATTTCAGGATAGAATCTCAAAGGTGTAACAAAAACCTCCACGTTTCACCCAACAACAAGGTCATCATCGCGGCCGTATGCTACACTTTCATAATTACCTTATTTAAAACGAATTAAAATGAAATTTGGGTATAAAACTATTTATCAAAAAAAATCGTTAAAACTTGAATACATAGTTGAGTTTTCATTAAACACTAAAGCCTTATTCCCGAAAACCCTAAACAGAAAGATATTTGTCTAAAACTATTGAAGTGTATACTGTTTCCCATGTTTTTATGTACTATACACATTTCCTATATGCGTTCACTAATTAATGAACAAACTATTTAAGCATGCCTTCAAAATGACCAATCAGCGAAATATAATTTCAATGAATTTTCAAACGAGCTGGAATCTTATTTACAATCTTCAATTCGCGCAGCAGCAGACACCAAAAAAATGTACAATAATTTATTTATCAAGACAAGATTTTGTGATAACAACTATTTTATTTGCATTAAACTTCTTCTGCTCATACATTTTATATCTAACGATGATAACTGAAGAAGATAAAAGAAACTGAAAAGAATATTTTTTTACGTATTGCAGTTAGAATTAATAATGTTGAGCCAGAATAGTTTTTGAGACAAAAAAAAACGCCAAATATGTTTGATTTTTATCAGATTTTAAGAACGTTAAAGGTATAAATTGGGTTAACAATAATGATGTTTTGTTTTTCTTTGTCGAAAAATAATCAACAAATTTTTTCGGATACGTTTGCTAGAAATTTTTCACAGATGGATATTTTATTTTGCGTACCAAATGAGGTCGGTAGAAATGCTGGAATGGAACTGTTTTTAGCGTTGCATTTTTTTCAAAAAACACTGTGAATTTCGATTAAAGCCAATTTCTGTAATATCCGAAATAAAAACAGTGTTTTTGAAACGAAAAGAATTTTGATTTGCATGTGAAATTACGATTTATGCAAAATTACGAGAACTGTCCATTTTATCACCGATGTTACCTACGACAAGTTTGTTCTTTTGGAAAAATAAAATACAGCTTCAAAACAATAACTGTATTTCACAAAAGGACAACAAAACAGTCTGCCAATCGAAAAATAAGACTCATAATTGTTTTGGATGACCTGACTTTACCGATAGCGATACTCTTACAAAAATATCGGCGATACCGATACGCTTATTGAATTCAAAAATTCATGTACAACAAATAAACCACAATTAATATAAAAAAAATAGACAAGTGGGGTTAGTTAACAGTTTTAATGATTAAAATTAACATTGATAAAAAAATTGTTAAAAAAACAAAGCATTCTTAAGTTTTGCGGAGAAAGACAATTTCGCAAATCTGTTTGAATAAGACCTGCGGTGGAAAATAATCTCTCCGATGCGACAGATCTTATTTGGAAACTAAAGTGCTTCTGCGCCATTTTTTTAAATTTGGGTATAAGAACGGATCTGCATTTCTTGTTATATTAGGAGACCTTAGGTATCTCTCGACTTCTTCTTTGAGAGAATTACAGTTCAGAGTAGACAGAGGCTCATCTTCCTCGGACTCTCTAATAATATTTTCACAAACGCTCCAAAGCCCACCAGTCGTAGACATCTCAGAACTTACAGTTACAGTACTAGATGTAGGTGTGACCGTGTCTGACATAGTTTCGGAATGCAGTGCTACATTAAGATCAAGTAACTGAACAAGACGCTTGTTTGCCGTAGTAATAGTAGACTTTAATTGAAATATTCGTGATTTGTAACGAGGATCAAGCATTGTGGCTAAATAAAATGTTTCTTCATTTTCCGAATCATAATTTTTTTCATTTAGAGCCAATACCCAGTCAGCCGCTATTTTTTCGATTGCGATTTATTCTCCCTTTCTGCCGACGGACTTCTTATGTTTTCCAATAATTTGTGTTTTGAAGTTGACATGACTACTATTTAGATTTACTTTATTTGACTCAATGAACTAGTTATAAATGATATACACACACAAACTAATTACGATATGTAATTCTTAATTTTATTTCCATGGAAAACTACTATGCGCGACAACAGTCAACCTTGCGAAACAAGAGACTGAATAAAGCGGATTCGGATTCTCCGAGCATAGTTAGTTCGAGACTCGTTTGCAACTAAATAGACGAAACAACACGGCCGTTTACATTACATCATTTTCAAAACGCGAAATTTGAAAAGTATCGGTGAATCGGCCATTAAAATATCGCCGATACCGATATATCAGCAAACCCGAAGTATCACCGAAATATCGATATCGGTATCGGATGTATCCCTAGTTTCTAGTTTCAAGATGCATCGAAATTTAAATAGAGCTTTAATCGCGACAGAGAGCCCTTATTGGACTAATTTAAAAACAGGAAGAAGTCCAAAAGATATTCTTATGTTAGTTACGACAGTCAACATTAAATATTTCATTTTTTATTTTAATTAAACCTAAAAACTGTTTCCCTTGAACAAGTTCAAAGATACTCCTTCCTTTAGCTGATCAATTTTTCAATATCATTTATAATTGATGTTATAAAATACTACGCCTAAATAATTCATTTTCTAAAATTTTATATGTTATCAAACATATGAGTTTTCTTTTGTGTATTAATTTCAATATTAAAATTGACACCTAATGATTAAGCATTTTTTTACTGAACAATTTGATTAGAATATTACGTACATTTAGCTATATACAAATTGTTCATAATTATTACATAAGCCTACAATTGCAACTATTACGTAAATTTACCAATTTTTAACAATATGCAATAACTATTAAACATTATTTCAAAAACTGAGAACAACATTAATGTTTAGCGATAAATCGAAGGGTTTATCTAAGCTACTGGTACACTTGTTTCTAAACATCAAGGGGATTCATGTACTCACACTTTGGACAGTGTCAATTTCATTTTAAGATCGGCACACACTGATTTTATATCCCTATAATAAAATAAATATGGAAAATTAACTATGGTATTTATATTTGATGTATGTTTTCTTTGGAAAGTAACCAAATTTTACTACAATAAAAAATTTGATTATTGGTTAATACAAAATTATCAGTCAGTGAAAATTTTCAACGTTTTAGATGTAAATTAAAGAATACTCTTATTGATTTCCAAAACTAACTAGGAGAGGCTCAGGTTATGGAATCACAGATTTGGACGAAATTTGGCACATAAGTAGAAGACGTCAAGGATATTCGATCCTTAAAATATTAGAGCGCAACACTCCTCCGTTTTTGAGAAAAACGCCCTTAAAGTTTTTAGCGTTGCTAATGTATTATTAAATTTTCACAACTGACAGAGGCGGTGCAGTGTAGGTAGCAGAGGTACTAGCACGCGATCAAGGGGTCGTGTGTTCGATCCCCGGTCGGGGTATTGATTTTCTTTTTGAATTATTGTCGTCGTCGTGTGTTCGATTACCGGGGTGAGTATTGTTTTTGCGAATAATTGTGAATGTAATTTTTTATGGTGAATCAGCAATGTTCACCTACAAATACATTTATTTTTACAAATCAGCAAACTGTTCGTTCATTTAGATATGTAAATTATACTGAAAACTCATTTTCTCATTTGTCTTTTTGCTACCCAATTACCCAATTTGGCACTGAGCACGGAGATAACAAAGACTGGATTCTAGGAACTAAGGCCTATATGATCATCCGGCACGGATTTCGCTTCGAGCAATCCGAAATTATAAAACTGTTAAACAATTACGTCCCTAGTATCTACTACATGTCACAATTACTGACCACCATAGTATTTATGGCTAGCCACGTTGGGCGTCACTCTGGTTTATTGCTTTTTGCCGAGTTGGCTATGAGACACGAAGAGAGCGCAGGATTGATTCTAGGAACAAGGGATGATCCTACCGCCAACTATGATATTGCTCGATTACAACCGTTGTTTGATTGCACCGCAACCGTTCAACAATGAGTTTTCAGTATAATTTACATATCTAAATGAACGAACAGTTTGCTGATTTGTAAAAATAAATGTATTTGTAGGTGAACATTGCTGATTCACCATAAAAACATACATTCACAATTATTCGCAAAAACAATACTCACCCCGGTAATCGAACACACAACGACGACAATAATTCAAAAAGAAAATCAATACCCCGACCGGGGATCGAACACACGACCCCTTGATCGCGTGCTAGTACCTCTGCTACCTACACTGCACCGCCTCTGTCAGTTGTGAAAACTTAATAATACATTAGCAACGCTAAAAACTTTAAGAGCGTTTTTCTCAAAAACGGAGGAGTGTTGCGCTCTAATATTTTAAGGATCGAATATCCTTGACGTCTTCTACTTATGTGCCAAATTTCGTCCAAATCTGTGATTCCATAACCTGAGCCTCTCCTAGTAAGTTAAACATATTTGATTTGACTATGGAAATTTCTTGCATATCGTGCTGCTACTTTTTGAATGATTAAATTTTTAACAAGAAAATTAACATGAAAGTTTTTGACTTCTTGCCAGTTGGGCTTTATTGAACAATATTTAATATCAACAAAAAGTAGACACAGCCTATTTAAATCAATTCATTCATTGTTTCACTTTCTTAATATTCGTTTGTTTATCGCCGATTACAATCCATGGTATATTTTATATCAAATCACTACACTTTTCGCAACCTCACCACCCCATTTAATTCCACACATGAACAAGAAAAAAGGACTTGTCAAAGGGAATCTTCAGTTGTTTTTGGCGTTCTTCATTTTGTGACGAAATACCTTATTGTGCGGGAAAACAAAAGAAATACGAAACGATCGCGTTTGTTTATTGGTTTAACTGCCGAAGAAGGCGATCGCGGCCAGTTTGTGGTGAACGCATACAATGGCGGACGGTTAATTTTTTTTGTCAACGTGAAGTGCGCAGATAAATTCAAAATTTGGATGGAATCAATGTTTGTGAATGTTTTACAACCCGAGCAAGGACGTATTGTTGAATGCTAAGCATGTCCTAACAAACGGTGGACATTTTAGTGTATTGATCAACGTCCTCCAGAAGTTGTTTTCTCGACCGAAGCGGAAAAGATGGAAGCGTACAAATTGAAACCAAAACATTAAATAACAATTGAGCCGTACAAGCGTGATCATGCTGTAGTTGTGGGTGTTTAGTGGTTGACTACGAAATTTTTACATACTATAGTGTCCTGAAGTTTATTTTAAATAAAATTTTATTCACAAGCCAACCGACAATGCCGTGAAGATTTGGTTTTTCAAAGGAATAAAATGGAATATCAAAACAGTACATTAAAAAGATATTTCAGCGCTAAAAAAGAAAACGTGCCAGAATTGTGAAATGGAATAGAGTGATTTGATTATCGATCACCTCTCTATGTGTCAATATATTTCTTGTGGGGACTCCCTAATGTAGCCATTCTTTTTTCTTTTTCTCACCTACAACTCGGTGAGTTATTCGGTGTGAAAAAGTGCTATTCATGAACGACACTATACGTTCGAAAATGCATCATTCTTCCCGGAATGCATCATCCTGTGGACTTCCAATCGGAAGGCGCTCAAATTGGTGAGACTTTCGGATGGTAGTTTGCCGGGTGGGAAACCTGCGAAGAATGCGATACGTTTCTCTTCGAAACTGTCATACCAAACAACTCAGTAGTAAACAAAATCAATTGAAAATAAAATAAGAGAGAGAACATGAGTTCTTGGAAATTGGATGTCACTCATGGCTTTCAAATGAAAAGATCTACTCTTCCTCTAAGAGTTGGAGAACGATACAAAATAATTTTGCTGTAATGATTATCTGTGATTTATTTGAAATTGTAGGTTTATATATATTATTATATCAGAATGCATGTTTATTATATTATGATACCATTTCCCATCAAAATACGCAATAGGAACAATGCGCATTTAATAAATGTATATACAATGTGTACTTTGCTTATGAAGTACAGGTTTTTGTTATTGCTTGTCTTCTAGGTTAATTATATGAAACGAGTGCTATAATGCCATTTAAACCTATAAAATCAATACTAACTATCATATGATGTAATAAAAATAAATTTGTAGTCGGAATGTAATAAATTTAAAATAGCCATTTGCCAACTATGTAGGAAGTCGCAATTACATGTTAATTTGCATTAAAGTTTTAGTCATCTTCGCATTTGCTAACTCTGTTTAACAAACTCCGTGATGTTTTCTTGCTCCTTTATAGAAAATAATGTACACCGACCGGAATCAGCATGTTTCTTTGCCGTCTTTTAGTACCACTTTACATCAGGTAACGAACGTTACAGAGCGCAAAACAGTATACAACTCAAGACTAGGTCCGATTTATATTCAATTGATTGCTTGCTAATCGTTTCCAATTCGCCCTTATATTCGTTCGGCTTTTATTGAGCTAATGTAGATATTCTAAGTCATAATAAACTTCTCCAACACTACTGTCAGCTAGTTTTAGCTTGTTTTTTTTTTAAAAAGACTCAAGACTATGCGCTATGCAGCTTTACATTCAGAACCAGTCACCAACTACACATTTTGTAATACTGGTCGTGCTTCACGTTTTCAAATGCAATGCATTACTGAAGTTTTCATTTTTTAAAGACGTATTCATAAACCCGATTTACTGGATAATAAAAAATTTGCACTTGTCGCAAGAGATTATCACATGTGCCCGATTTTTTTGTCAAAATACAATTTCTTTTCCTGATTGATCATTATTTTTCTACCATTGATTATACCTCATTTGTCAGAAAAATAAATATTATAATTACATTCCAAATTCGTTGACACCACGAAGCTTCAGAAAAAATTCAATTTTGGGAGTGCTCTACAATGGAAATATTTTTTGGGTCTTTTCTCATCTCTATTTGATTTCATACTGCTTAATTTTTATAACGTTACATGTTTCGGTTGTTGTTGTGATTATCTTCTTTTAGAGTACAGTGGCGGATGTTAAGCTTGTACAATCGTACAAACACCAAACATCTTACATTCTTGAATAGTTTCCGTATGGCAAGCGACTTATGACCAAATGCACCTTTGACTATGGTATCAAAGCTCTATAATAAATATTGGGTCTACAACTTTAAAACCGGTCATTTTTTGAAAAGCAATTCTTTATTCAGATGAATTATTGAAAGAACATGTCATCCAAAGTATTGTCCATCGGAAGCTAAGACTATTTCCCACAAATCTGGCACTTTGTGTTCCAAAAAATTGCTCGTCTTTCGAGGCAAAAAATGAATCGAGCCAATTTTTGATTCCTTCGAAGAAGGAAATGAACCGTATGCCGGTAAGAGCGTTCTGCATCGATCGAAATAAGTGGTAGTCGGAAGGAGCAAAGTCTGGGCGGGTGAGGCAAAATTCCCATCTGTTATTTTCCAAGTAGGTTTTGACCGATGCTTCAATATGTGGCCGAGCATTGTCATGGTGGAAAATCAATGACTCGTTTCTGGTCTCCCATTCTTGCCGTTTTTCCTTCAACGTTCGATTCAAACGTATCAATTGTGTTCGGTAGAGAGGTCCTTTGATTGTTTGACCACTTGAAAGCAACTCCCAGTACACCACTTCCTTCTGGTCCCACCAAATAGAGAGCATTACCTTCGAAACGTGCATATTTCGCTTTGGCGTCAATTTGGCTGGTTGGCCGCGCTTGACATACGATTTTTTGCGCTTTGTATTATCATAGTAGATCCACTTTTCATCACCCGTTATCATTCCATGCAGAAATGCCTTCTTTTTGTGGCGAGTGAGCAGCATTTCAGACATGCAAAAGCGGCGTTCGACGTCTCTCGGCTTCAATTCATATGGCACCCAATTTCCTAGCTTTTGAATGAATCCCATTGCTTTTAATCGTTTCGAAATGGCTTGTTGAGTCACTCCTAACGATTCTGCAAGTTCTTCTTGTGTTTGGCATGAATCTTGATCGAGCAATGTCTCCAATTCTTCATCTTCAAACTTTTTTGGCTGACCTGGACGCTCTTTGTGTTTGATGTCAAAATCACCATTTCTGAAACGTGCAAACCACTCGATACACTGTGTTTTATATAGAGCATCTTCATCATACAATTCCACAAGCAATTGATGACTCCCACGTGCAGTTTCTTTGCAAAAAAGGAGCTTGGCAAAACTTCCCGCAAATGCTGCTTTTTCCGCCAATTTGGAAAATTTTCCATAGTGAAAAAAATTATGATATGCACAAACAAACCAAACACTGTTGACTGATTTTGACAGCTTATGACTCCCTCTCTCAAATGACATATAACTCATGACATACAAACAACGCATAAGCAAGTGATGCCATCTAACGTCGGTGACCGGTTTTTAAGTTGTGGACCCAATATATCAAGCAAGATTACCGCGAAACTTTCGGATCAAAAACAAGGAACCAAAAAAACTGTTCTCGACTCTTTGACTAAACACGCTTACTGTGAGATTTTCAGTCTACTTTAAGCAAAAAAGAATGTTAATAAGTGGTTCAAGCTCTTCACAGAAGGATAGAAGATGTTTACGACGATGACCGCAGTGTACGCCCCAGAACGTCAACGTCAACAGCGAAGAAATTTTTTTTGAAGAATCGTCGAATCGCTATAAGAGAAGTTGCTAAAGAAGTCGGTATATCGTTTGGCGAATGCTCTTAATTTTCTTCCATGTTTTGGGCATGAAATATCTGCCAGCGAAGTTAATTCCTTGATCGGAAAAATATCGTTCAGCAAATATTAAATAACGTCAACGGCGATCAAGATTTGCTCAAAAGGGTCACAACTGGAGACAAAACATAGGTATATGGTTATGACGTCGAAGCCAAAGCCCAATCATCCCAATGGAAGCGGCCAGAAGAGCCAAGACTGAAAAAAGCACGCCATGTTCGGTCAAATGTGAAGGTTTTGCTCACTGTTTTCTTCGATTAAAATGGCGAGGTGCATCGTAAATTCATTCCTATAGGTTATACGGTATATAAGAAATATTACGTGCGAGTTTTGCGACGTTTGCGTGAAGCAATACGAAAAAACGCCCGAAATTGTGGAACAACCAAACATGGATGAGTAAATGAATATTTTTCGAGAAAACTAAAATGCATTCGGTTTGGGCGAAAATGTTACTGTAACCTGATTACGAGATACATAATGAGGTTCAATACCTCCACTTCAATGCCAGTGTCTGCATTTGTCTCGGATCTATCAGCACACCATGCTGAGGATCCTTCTTCTAATTTGAGTTGAGAACTGTACCGTTTCTTGTATTCCATGATTTCAACTTTGAAAGCTTTGTAAGTTTATAATTTTTCAGACCTAAAGTTTTTCAGACGTGTTTTAATATTTGCATCGCAGTTGCTCCTTTTTTAATTGCAGTCACAGCGCGGTGCTCAGGTAAGTACATAGGTAGGTAGGTAGGTTCTTATGGCAACCTTCTTTTTCAGAAATGGCTTACTTATGCCTCAGCAGGCCCATTGTCAAAACACAAAAAAGTAAGGACAGCACTAGAGAACCTGAGCTTTTGGATGCCGAAAACCATTTGGATTCTCGTATAAAGCTGCTATCATTCATGTTAGAAGCTTCAGTATGGCTTCTCAGGAGGATAGAGCCCAGAATTTTGGCACTCTCGCTTTTTGCTGAGTGCTTGGTTTTGTATTTCAATTTTATAAATATTTCTTTCAATGAAGTGTCGCTACTCTTGAAATACGAAATGCTGAACAATTTATTTGGCGAGAAACGAACAATGTAAAATATGTTTACAATTCTCATTACGAACTGGTGTCACTAGCCACAATAGTCTCAAAGTCACTAATTATGGTATCGTAACACCACATGTGAATGGCCGTTAATAACTCGCTACTTGCTAACTGACCCCGGGATGTAATGCACTTCTCAGCAACTAATGCAGATTAGCCGCCTTAATACACATATTGACAATTAGTACACAACGCGTCCATCGGACAGCGCTAATAAACATCGCAAGAATCGCTTTGTTGTCTCGTTTAATTTGCTGCTTAAATAAACGGTGCCAATCGAGAACGGTTATGCCTGTACGCTATTGTCACTAAGTGGGCAATTAGCGAGCAAACATAGGCGTGCGGCCGTGCAGACACCTGTGGAGGCCAGCTGCGGATATGTGGCATCTTGTGGACACGCAGCCAGAGCTGGCTACAGCTGTGCTATCAATAAGGGCAGGTGCTGGTCGACGAGGGTGAGAAGCTTGTCACAGTGTGAGTCAACTCGGTTGTCGCAGCTCTTGGCCTTATCAGCTGCACCACACACAATCACCAGACAAATGGCGAGGAAGAACTGCGGAAACACCCACACGAGCTCGGGCAACATCAGTGTGAGTAATTTTTGTACAGCTTGCGACAATAATGTCTGTTATCAAGATGGGGTTGCCCGCAACCTGGGAGGACAGGTGTGTCGTTCGGAAATAATCAAAATCTATGCCATTTTAAAGGTGGGCTCTTCGAGCACCGGGATTTTGCCACAATACAAGGATTTATTACGCGGCCTATAAATGACAACGACGCCAAATACAGAACACAGCAATTGGTCCTAATCACAAGCACCGTCTTCATAAAACGCTTATCGCAAGATAAGATTCCAACCGCCTTATCAGCACAGCACAATAAGAAAGCGTGATATCACCGCAATTCTCGAAAGCGAAGGACTTTCCACATATCGCTGTGCCGATTCCAGGAATGCTGCTACCGCCTGCGTTTTGAGGCTCCCTGCTACCCGTGAGCGCCCGCCACTCGGACAATTCGAATGACACTCGTTTAGGGTAAACAAAACAAACTCTACTTACGGATCGCGAGTCGAACAGGGATCGCCGCGGCGTGTGAAGGCCGCTGATGCTTCGCTGCTGGCTCGACGGCTGGATTGAATGCGCTCTGCGACGGGGCGGTGGCCTTGGGGCTGCAGCTGCTGACCCGGCGGGGCTCGCGGCTGAAGAACTCAAAATGGAACGGCTCATCATGGCACGAATTCGACCGTGACCCCGGCTGCGAATGTCTTGCGCGATGTCTTCTCGTTTTTCAGGTGTGCAATGCAATGCTCCTCCCCGGGACCACGTCGCTGTTCACATAATTCGAGACGATGTTGTTTTGTCAGTCAGCTCCAGGGATGTTTTATGGACTACTTCCGTTATTATTTCACCACTCGGTTAAATATCACACGGTCGCTTTCGGATGCACGCAACGGGATCGACTTATAAGCTATTTTAGCACGCACTGGGTTATCTTACAAACATTAATTTGAGCAATATGAACGCGGAAAAAGACTACGAACCGCACTTTAGACCCGTGAGAAATCCGTCCGCACACTCTGGTCCACAAGCAAAATGTCGTCGCTGACAGTCGGTTTGACGGCAACAATGACAACTGTCAATACTTAGATGATAGCACTTTTTACGAGAAAACGAATAGAAGAAGAAGCTAAACAACGTTTAACTATTTGAATTTGAAACGGATGATGTATATGATGATGTATCTATCTAGGGAGGTTTTTCTATTAATTAATGATAGAAATGGATGTTTCTAGTCTGGCGATTTTCATGGGTTTATTTGTCGGCTCCTTTGCAAATGCTAGTCTTGTCCCACTATTGACTTTACTCACTCAGGCTTCCTCCTTACAATTCGGCCATGTACCTCGAACTTCCTTATTGATCGTCTCAACACTTATGTCTTTATCAATCACATTACACATTTAATCGTAAACTGGTTCCGCCAAAATTTCCGCATTTTCCGTTAAGCGTTTCCTAGTCTACCATTTCGGTCACTCTGTTCACGGTGTATTGGCAGCACTGTTGCCGTCCTTATATTTTTAACTTCCCAGTATATGGGACGTTTTTGTAATCGCCTCGAAAATCGAAATTGAAATTTTCAACATATCTTTACGTTTTGGGGTCTACTTGGTGTTTTTTTAGAAAGAAGTGTGTGCGTACGTTCTACGAGCACAACTCACGTAAACAAAGTCGTATCGACTTCGTTAACCCTTATGTACACAGCCAACTTTTATCTCGTTGTTACACACCCAGGGTACCTGGGTGCCCACGTCAAAAAACTATACAATTAGGCGTTGTTTAATTGTCCTTTTGTGGAGGATAGCCATTCAAGGTCTGAAGAAAAAATATTACTACGTATTGAGCGCAAATTGCATTAACATTCACTGCATATCCCTTGTGGTTTACACAGGTAAAACGTAAGCAAGTATATTACTTTCGATCCACGACATAAGGATTTACCAAACTGTAAAAAAAATAGAAAATCTTTTGTGTAATTGCCATAGTTACCTGGTGTTTATTAGAAGTTAAGAGATGCGTGTAATTAGGAAAAAACCTATGTTTTACCGAATTCATGTATGTACATAATAGAAATTAGTATTTAAGCTTGTACGCATTTAGTTTTAGTTCAGTCGTTAGTTGTTCAACTCAGACTAAATTTTTAGAAAAGGTGACTGGGGCAGCAGTGTTTTGGAAACTAGTGTATATGAGAGCGTAATCGGGTTACAGGCGGCTCCTTCTACTTCTTCTGAAAAGCAAATTCAACCTTGAGATAGTACTGGTCGGAAAAAAGTTACGGGTTCTTGCCATATGTGTTACAAAGAAACGATTAAGAGACGCAGGAAGACGCGAAAATGCTGTTTAGTTTGTGAAAAGCCTGTCTGTATTCATTGTTATGAATAAATATAAATGTATACATAAATTATTATAATTGGTTTATATATTTACTCCTGCTCCTTATCGGATACTCGGGTGTGCCCGCGAGGCGAATGTACTTTAATACCATTTAGTTTAGACTCAAGAAGTTTGACAAAATTAACCAGTGTATTTTAAGCTCGTACAAGAGTTGAATAATGGGGATTAGAAGATTCAGGCCGAAATTTAAATTTTTGCTCAAATTATCAACAAAAATAGGATGAAGCCGGGTGTGTACATAAGGGTTAAGGTGTCAATCGAAGCGTCTTTGCAATTTTAAGAGCCGGTTAGTTTTTCGGACACTTCGGTTGAGGGGGGAGGGGTTGTTCTGTATCATTATTATTATTTAAAGTAGCATTATTTTCATAATTATTATTGTGTTTAATGTTTTTAATATTTGTGTAGATATTACTGGGAAGCTGATCGTGTGAACCACAACGGTCGCACCTCTTGGCTCATTTATTATGTTTTTCACCGTGCAGTATGGAACCTCGAACTCAGTGCAAATTTCGCGCTGTGCATATCCCTTTTTGAGAAGATATCACTAAAAATTTACTTCAATCCGTTCATGGCTTTCACATCTTTTTCTCATATTCACAATTTTAACTTCATCAGGTTTAAAGGACAGTATTTTAGTGCTTTTCCACATTCAATATCCGTTCAAACATATGTTCTGTGATGGACGATGGTGAAACCTTGAAACAAGTTTAACTTTCGAAATTCTTCTAAGCCAATGAAAAACAATAATGCGAAGCTTAGCAAAAAAGGCTTTCAAATGGTCGACTCGGCTAATACAAACTTCTTATATCGAAAATGGCGAGACTTAGGAATTATTCACGTGCAACTATCACCCACCATTTTCTATATGAAACATATCAAATATAATTTACTGGATTGATGAAGTTTTATTTCAGTAAAATGTTCTCCATACCACATATTTCGATTGAGGATTCTTTTTTACATTTTCAATTTTCTACATGTATAATTTATGCCTTAATAGTTTTTCACAAAGTACTACAGAATTTTTTTAGTTAGAATTCACATCAATTTTGTTTCAAAAACTTAAAAAAAAGGAAAAAAATACTTTTCGCAGTTTTCATTTATATTCTGTGCAGAATTTGTTTTCCAGATTTAATTTAAAAGATGATTGTAATTTTCACAGCTATTTCAAAAAAAATATTGAGATTTATGGAGCATGTCTACTTGTTGCCTGTCCTATTTTTGAGTATAAACTTATATTGTGTCTATTCTTTAGATTGTTTCTCGTTTGTGTTCTTTTCATTTAAAAAAATATTACGAAATATACTTAGATTGCATTGGAAATGATAATATGTATGAAAATGTAAAATTATATTTAAAAAAATGATGTTCAGTCCTTCATATGAATTGGTATGACGAATTTATGTCCGAATGGACTTTTGTACGTGATTCCCGAGTCCTGGAAGAATTTATCGGGAATGCCCAGGTTGCACAGATAAAGTTTGCCACAACTTGTGGATATATTGTTGAGCGGCAATATAGGTAGAATGGAGCATTTGATTTGTACATTGGAAATGCCATTGGGCGGCGGATCAATTGCTAAAACCGATGAACTGCAATCGATATTTGCTGTAGATTCAATCATTATTCGTTTTTTGATAAATGTTCAACTTACCGATTGTCCGTTATCCATTTTTTAAGTGCTGGCGACAACATATCAACAGCTACGGATAGTATTACGAGATCAGAGGATGGCAATTCTGCAAGAAATGTGGGTAGTTTATGTTAAATTTTTACTGCATTTCATTGCAATTTGCAAGGTTTGATTGGCATTATAATCATTTATAATTACCATTCATAGATGAAATGATTCTGTTTCCTGTCGCCTTAAACAATTCTAGTTCTGGACATTGGAGATTAACGCCCTCGTCTTTAATATAAAGAACTACTTTGAGACCGTGTGATGCTAGTTGTCTCCCAGTGGCAGCTGCCACTTCACTAGCCCTGAAATCACAAGAACTACAAATTGGACATTCCAATCAGCACACAATGGAGCACAATCTCACTTGGTAATTTGGGTTTTCTTATCACATATTATAATAATGGTAGGCCATTGGTGCTCGTTATTTGGATTCAACCGCCGGGCACCGCCCAGTAGGAGAATGGCCAGGTCGCTTGTACCGCGTGCCAGCATATCACATTGCCGCTCCCAGCTCAGACCACTGCGCTCCGCCAAGTGCTGGATTTTCGTCCGTAGCAAATGGGGAATGGCAGGTATTATGAGACCGTCGTCTATACAAAAAGGATGTCATATTGTGCCAGTCGTACGAATATACAACCTACCAGTAACGAAGTCGTGCGAGCTTTGATAGCCACTCGCTATTTGACGAAATTGCGTTGGCAACGACTCAATCACATTTTCGTCATGTCGGTATTTTTGTCGGGAAGGAAGCGTTTGCCGCAACTGCAATAGAACATTTGTTTTGGTGATCATCCAATTTTTTTAGGATATGTTTTAGAAGGTATAATTGCGAGCACAATTTAGACAAACAGAATCGAATGGTAAATTTTGACTTTTTTGTAATGACAATCAAAAATTGTTTTATGAAAAATACTTTGGACTATGGAAAATTATTAGCTATTAGCCTTCGATGACAAACGACGCATCGCGCATATCCTCTACACAACATGCCTACTCTTCACTTACCAAATCGGGCTTTTGTCTTGCTTCGATCTCATCAAAAACTGCTTGTTTATCAAAAAGCGCCAAGTTTGACTCGAAATCAAACTCCACACCCATAATGGAATCGTCCGCTGGTGTACCAAACGTTTGATTTTGTTTGCTATTGTTTCGAGCCTCACGTTTTGAATCTTTCTTCTTTTGTCGGAAGGGCGTATTAACCGGCGCCGACTTGGCCCCATTTACAATATCGATGGGCTTACTTGAACTACGACCAGAATCCTTTTGACTTGTTGATAGCGTAGATACCATTTTCACTTCGACAATTGATGGGATCATGTTGCCAAAAAATTTGGCAACTGACGACGCTGACGGTGATTTGTCCATTTGAATTTGCTTACCATTATATTTTGGTTCAGATGTAGGTGATCTGTAAAAATAGTAGCATTGCAAAATCTAGTAAAATTTACAAATGTTTTGGTGGCTATCATTTTTTTTGTCGGTAGATTACAGGAATATTCAGTATAATTTTCAATATTCATATCGTGGATTGCGAAATAGTCCGCTGAATCAGGGCCGGTCCTTTCATATGTGCAAGATGTGCAATTGCACAGGGCGCCATTTAAGAAGGGCGCTAAATCCCTAAACTGATAAAATGGAATACCTATTATCTACACTTACTGATAATTTTAGTTGCATATTGCATCAATAAGATGAAAGTAGCTTACAAAAATCCTATTAAAATATTATTTAGGGCAGTTAACACATTTGTTGCGGTTGCGCAACTATGGTGTTTTATTCAGAGTGTTGCGCCAAATTCTATCACTCACCATAAGGTGTTAAATTCATTCTGCCACGATCGAGCAATGCCAAATCTCGCACACAGTTCATACACTCGCACATCAATGTCTCCAGCTATACACATATGTATGTATAGACTAATGTAGATACACACGTATTCAAAGCATTGATCAGGCACTCCATCCAGCGATGGCGGGCGGCCGCCGCGCCGCTAGCACTGGCTGGTGTGCAGAATTCATATCTTGCACGGGCTGCCTATATAGTTTGCATGGAAGAAAGAACGATTGATTTTCGTTTCTATGGGTGTGGATGGGCGCAAACCGTGCAGAAATGAAAACTTGCACCGTGTAGGGCAGAAATAGGAATTATGGGATATGAGTTGTAAAGTACGTATGTGAAAATAATTGAATTATTTGTAAGAATAAATTTAGATACACCATTTCATCATTGACATTTAAGAAGAATAAATAGCAAAGAGACTCAAAACAAATACCTTAGTAAAAATATACAAAATGAATTAATTAATTTAATGGCTTCTTCAGTTAAAAATAAAATAGTTAATATGATTAATAATGCAAAATACTATTCTATAATCGTAGATACAGCCCCTGATAAAAACCATATGGAGCAGGTCACCTTAATTATTAGGTTCGTTAATAATGAAAATAGCATTTTTACAATTCGTAGGCATTTCTTAGGGTTTTTTGAATGTACAGATAAGACTGGTGGAGGCTTAACCACATTAATTTTACAGGAATTGACAAATTTGAATATTCCTATCAGTACCTGTCGAGGTCAAGGCTACGACAACGAATCCAATATGAAAGGAAAGCAATCTAGAATGCAGAAAAGGATAAAAACTCTTGAACCTAGGGCATTTTTTTGTACCATGTTGTTCTCATACGTTAAATTTAGTAGTGAATGATTCAGCCCGATGTTCGTTGGACGCTGTGAAATTCTTTGATATAGTACATAATTTGTATGTGTTTGTGTCGAGTTCTACAAACCGATGGGATATTTATAAGCAAAATGTACCCAATTTGACCCTGAAACCACTTTCTGAATCTACTTGGGAAAGCAGAATGGATGCCCTTAAGCAATTGAAAAATAATTTAGGGGAAATATATGAAGCATTTATCAGAATTTCAGAAGCTGGAAATCCTGAGGTAAAAGTTCATGCTGAGTAATTAGGGAATAAGATTTTAGATTATAAGTTCATTTGTAACGTGCTCATATGTATGTAGGTACGATATTTTAGAAAAAAATAATATAGCTAGCAAATATTTGCAACGTCAACGCGTAAATTTGTCAGCCAGCGTTTCAATATTAGATCAGACGTGCAAGTCCTTAGTGGAAATGCGAACAGATCAGGTATTTAGTCAGTACCTTCTTAAAGCTAAATTGATTGCTTTGGAATTAGATATATCAACAAATTTTCCCCAGTCTTCTTCTCTGCGCTCTCGTCGTCATAAATCTTTTTGTTCAAACGAATCTGTTGAAGTTTTATTAGATCCTGAAATGCAAAAAAAGTTAACTTTTACTTTAAAATATTAGACCAAGCTCTACTAGTGAAGATTTGAGCAGCTCCGAAATCATAATAGTATTTTTTTGTTTCTTGTATGATATCCATGAAGCGGCTTTATTAGATAATTTGAATATTCTATGTAAGAACCTAGAAAATGCTTTAACATTTATTGACTCAAAAGATTTAAATGGAAAAGAGTTGTACCAAGAATTAATGATGTTGTCTACGTTCGTTAAACCTGGTAGTTCACCCTTGGATGTATTGAATTACATTTATCAAGCACATTTAGATCAAGCATTTCCAAATTCTGTCATCGCCTTTAAAATGCTTAATACATTACCAATTACAGTCGCGTCAGGCGAACGTAGCTTTCCGAAACTAAAATTAATTAAAAATTATTTGAGGACTACAATGACTCAAGATCGACTGGTAGGTTTAGCTTTTTTGTC
Source organism: Oxycera nigricornis (assembly GCA_963942545.1). Lineage (NCBI taxonomy): Eukaryota > Metazoa > Arthropoda > Insecta > Diptera > Stratiomyidae > Oxycera > Oxycera nigricornis. The sequence goes on along the minus strand of OZ012663.1, from coordinate 31,052,246 downwards.
AATGGAAAAAGAGTTGGTAGAAACATTAGAATATGACCATTTGATTGCAGAGTTTGCGAAGCAAAAGGCCAGAAAAGTGCAATTTGTTTAGTTCTTAGTTTCTTTTTGAGCTATTTTTAATTTAAAGATTTTCAAATGAACTTTCTATGATTTTGCAAATTTAATCTGAGGAATAGGCCTACCGAGGATACCTCATTCAAAAAGCGCGTAAAAAAGTCTACTTCATGGATTACGTGGAAACAACTATTATTTGGCTTGGGGGCGCAAAGTTGTACTTTTGCACAGGGCGCCAAAAAAGCTTGAGCCGGTCCTGCGCTGAATTCACAAAACTCACTTGAGAAAATACGTAAAAATTTAATAGTCCTAATATGCTAGTGGATACCTTATGGACATTTCCGTAGTTTCTGTAGAAGAATATTACAGCCAAAAGATGATTTTAAGTGCTGGAGTTTTTTTACTGGTCATTTATTTATTTATTATAAGCACAAGTGTTGAGAACTAACAAGAAAGCACGGCCGCGTAACCTTAGATCAGAATGAAATTTTGCGTAAGTATTCAATTCTCCTAAAATATTTGGCCGCAACAATCCCCGTCCTCCGCCCCCTCCATTTGGGCAACAAAGTAGCCTTTGAAACTTTTGAGCTCACCAGACAATTTGACACAGAAGTAAAATTGACGGCATAAGTTTCTATTTTAAGAAGACGAAGAGAAGAATTTCGTTTCCACCACAGCAACGCCACCACCACCACAATTATGAAACTGAAACAATTTCGTCCTTAGTACACTTCTCCTATGTATGATTTACACTTGAATACAAATTTAACAATTCCGCTTCTAAAAAAATAAATATCATAAAATATCTCATACATGAACAAAACCGGAAGTGAATACATCAGCTCCATCTTTACTAAAAGTTTTTGCATAACGAAATCAAACAGAAACAACAAAATAACATGAATGATAAAATAAAATGAATGATCCTAAATTTTGATAGTTAGGTGCTATCCCTTATACCGATCTACATCGTCTGGGAAGCACCAAGATACGACAATTAATAAGAACGAAAATGAATGATTGATCAGGAGGAGGAGGTGGTTTTAGTCGGTAAAAATCCGGCATGCCGAGAGGCGGGAGCTGATCAGCATCTTTTGAAGATTTGCCTAGGTACCCAGTACATGATAACTTCAGATTGTACGACAATCTAATTTAGGGTTTTCGGCATTCCATAGCTATTTCGGATGTAGTGAACCCGTTTGACGCCCGAGAAGTCACCAAGCTCTTCTGCAAATAGTGGACGATGCATGGTGCACTAGATGTGAGGAGGACGAGGAAACAGCGGCACATTATGTGAGCTACTGTCCCGCGTTCTCCAGACACAGATATAGAGCCCTTGGCATGCCTCAAATAGGAGACAAGGAGTTCCATACCTTAGCCTTGGACGACCTGATGAGGTTCATCATCTCATCCGGAAGATTCAAGACATAAGCATTAACTCCAGAAAGGAAAAGTATGAGGCTAGTACAATCGACCAGCAGGTCGCAGTGCTAGGGCTGCAATGCCCACCTCCATGTCACGACGACGACGAACCCGTTTGAAAATGATTGAATAGCCAGCAGTACGAGTTTGGGTAAACATATTTAGGTTTCTCTGAGTTTTTGCTAATTGTGTTTCGTCGTAACTTCTGCTTGAAATTCACCACAGTGGCCTGGAAGTCGGAATATTCTTAAGTCTAACTGTGCAAAGAACAAATCACAGCCGATATTTCCGTCAATTTTCAACCATCCGAATAGATTTCGACCGATTCTTGGATCAAACGCTTTTCTGTGTGCCAGTTCTTTCTGCGCGGAATGATTATTTTGAAGATATAATGAAAACGGAGAAAAGAAATATAATTATTTTGCTGCAAGCTCATATCTCAAGATTGTTGTGGTGATCGTTACTTCTCATATACTACAAGGGTATAGCAGAGCTTCCTATTTGTTGAGGACATCAGATGGGAGCCAATCTAGGAGCATAAAAAGTGCTTTTGTCGTTTTTCCAATAGGAATGATATGATTTTTATGTGACGTTTCGGCCATTTGTAATATGTCATTAGCTGTCATTTTTTGTTTCATTATATTCAGTAATGCTTAAAATTTCATCATGGTGAGATATACGCAAGAACAACGTTTACAAATTATTCAGTTTTATTATCAAAATAATCGTTTTCCAATTGCAACTTTTTGTGCGCTTTTGCCATTTTATAGTCGTAATAATCGTCCAAGTGTGCTCGCTATTCGTCAAATTGTTGAAATTTTGAGCGTACATTTTCTTTACATAATGTTCAAGTGTCAATAAGACAAAGAAACGCTCGAAGTAATGCAAATATTGCTGCCGTTCAGGCAAGTGTTGCTGAAGACCGCAATTTGTCGATTCCAAGACGTTCTCAAGAATTGGGACTGTCTCAAACCACAACCTGGCGAATTTTGAGAAAGGATTTGGGTTTGCATCCATATTAAATTGTTCTCACTCAAGAACTGAAGCAATTGGACCACCGTAAACATCGTGAATTTGCTGATTTTGCCCTGGAACAACTTAAAAACGATGAAGATTTTTTTAAGAAAATCATCTTCTCCGATGAGGCTCACTTTCATCTGAGTGGTGCGGTAAATAAACAAAACTGTCGATTCTGGTGCGAAGAAAATCAAATTCATGAAAAACCATTACATTCGCCTAAATTAACACTTTGGTGTTGTTTTTGGTCTGGTGGGATCATCGGTTCGTATTTTTTCGAAATGAAGCTGGTAACACCGTTACTGTCAATGGAGATCGGTATAGATCGATGATAGCCAACTTTTTGTGGCCGAAATGGGACGAAGTTGATCTTGATAACATTTGGTTCCAACAAGTCGGGGCTACGTGCCACACAGCAAGTGCAACAGTTGAATTATTGCGAGAAAAGTTTGGATATTCGATTATTTCAAGAAATTGTGATATTGAATGGCCTCTGAGACGCTGTGATTTAACACCATTAGACTATTTCTTGTGGGGTTATTTGAAGTCACTGTTCTTTAGCAATAAACCAAACTCTATTCAAGCTTTACAAGTCAATATTGAACGTGCTATTCATGACATACGACTTGATTTATTAGAAAAAGTGCTTGAAAATTGGGTTCATCGAATTCATTCCTGCAGAAGAAGTCGTGGAGGCCATTTGAATGACGTTTTATTCAGAACTTAAAAAGCAATTCCATTTACTCAACAATTAGTGTGGTTTTTTTAAAAAATTTATATCACTCTTATTGGAAAATAGTATGCTGGGTCCTTATAACCACATCAGGTTCTTCTGAAATTTTTAGCCGGTCCTGGTTTGATAGCCAATCAGCGGTTGTTTTAGAGCGGTATATTGTGCAACATTTTTTTGCACTTTTTTTAACCTTTGCTTTTCAAGAGAGTTTGAATTTCAAAATAATACCAGGATATTGGATATGATTAGCTGGTTTTTGACTTGCCCCATCTCTTCTTGCCAAAATTGTATGAGCTATGTTTTCTGAGCATGAATCTTTAGATCACAATCTTCAAGAGTATACAGGAGATTCTGACAAGATTTGCTTTGACACACGATAATTTTTTGGTATCTAAATGCTTGGCGGGTGTTTTATATTTAAGAGAAGATTTTTATATTTCTTATCGTTTCTTATCACTGAAAATATATTGTTTATCATTAATATTATTTTCTATAACCACCTTGGCATAAGCAAAGTCTCTGTCATATGGAAACCAAGCTGGTTTTTGATGTATACCAAAGAAGTTAGTATAAAGGATCAACTTGTCTTTCAAATAAGGCAAAGCTATTTTGTGGCTTGAAAAAACAAATGAGAGTGTCTATGAACCGGCGTCCCTTGAACAAGTTCTGGATTTATCTGTGCTTCATTAGAATTTAGTGGTTCGCATGGTTATCCATCTTCGACACCACTTTACTTACCGTCGCTGTACACCGTTCAGCTTCATATGCGACATTTTGTGAGTTAATGCACTTTCCCGCGACGTGGACGGGGTTGACGAGACGGCAGCAAAGTTCGGCTGCTTCACAGGTGTTGGATTGTTTATTAACGACGTCCCGACATTATTTTGTGTATCAAAGTGCGGTATCAACTTTAGATCGACAATATCTGAAATACTGAACGAGAAGAGAACATCCGGTTACTTGATTCCTCTGCAACGCAGTTAACTCTCGCTCTAACCTCAACGTGATTTCGGCGTCTTGCTTCCGCAAAGGAACACCATTCCGAAACGCTCGGACAATCGTCAATTGCGTGCTGCTCAAGTCCTTGATGGTGCCTTGGAAGACGCCCAAGCTCTCATTGCACTGAATTGAAATCGCTTTGCCTATCCACTCCTCCATAGTCGTGGCGTGTCAAGAAAATATGACAAGTATTGGGTACGTGAGGATGTATTTCGTAAAGTCCTTTAAGACGCTGTCCTTTAGATTTAAATGCGATCCAGCTGGCTTTCAGGAATGCAATCACATTTACCGCCACACTGCAGCTAACTCTTGGATATTATACTGGGTCGTAGCCGCGTAATATTTATTTTAATTCGCACTGAAACGACTGCTGACAGCACTTTCATCGAACGTCTTGTGTCTTTTTTCTCTTTGTTGCGTTGTTCGTATGACGTTCAAGATGACAGTTAGGTTCACTAGCAAGTGACAGAGATTAGAAAGTGCTGAATAAAACCGACAATGAACGGGTGATCCCCTTTTTGAACGTTTAAAATTTAAAATATTGTTTTTTTTTCAACACTGAAGAAAAAAGGTTTAGAGTAGGTGAAGGTGATTTTTGTCGGTAGAAATACGACATGCCGAGAGACAGGAGCTGATCGGTGTTTTTTGAGTATTGGTTCATTAATTATACATAAATATTAATACAAAACAGCTAAAGAGCTTAGCCTAGAAAGCCTAATTAATATGGACAGAGCTAAATTCATCTAAAAACATCTACACTCAAAAGAATATCGCTCATTAAACCTTGAAAAAATATCGGGAAAAAATATTTATAATGCCCGGAGTGCCAACAATATAATGATCAGATATGCTAGAACGGAACGACTAAAGGAGGATCCCGTGAATAAAGCAGCAGACTTTTACAATACTTTACCAAACTACATAAAGGACATAGCAAACTTCAAAAGGTTTAAAATGACGCTAAAAAAGTATCTCATACATGAACAAAACCGGAAGTGAATACATCAGCTCCATCTTTACTCGAAGTTTTTGCATTACGAAATCAAACAGAAACAACAAAATAACATGAATGATAAAATAAAATGAATGATCCTAAATTTTGATAGTTAGGTGCTATCCCTTATACCGATCTACATCGTCTGGGAAGCACCAAGATACGACAATTAATAAGAACGAAAATGAATGATTGATCAGGAGGAGGAGGTGGTTTTAGTCGGTAAAAATCCGGCATGCCGAGAGGCGGGAGCTGATCGGTATCTTTTGAAGATTTCCACCTCCCAACGTTGAGAAAAAAATTGTTTTTTTCCCTGTATATTTCCAAACTTTCTAGAGCATCCAATACCCGTATTAAAAGGAAAGTTTTTTTACATTAAAATTAAAATTATTTTGTGAAAGTGAAAATGAAATCCATTAACAATAAAAAATAGCTATTTATGTTGGTCAACTTCTTTTTAACATATTTTTTCCAAAGCTTTCAGCGGCATCTTGAATTGGGAGTCCAACTTTAATGATCATCTCTATACTAGTAAACAACGCATATAAAACCATTTAAAATCTTATGCCCAAACAGCCAAAGTTTACAAAGTAGCTTAAGAACTTAATTTGCATAGTCCAATTTCCATGGAAAGAGCCTAATTTATACGTGAAAACTTACACCGAAATGAATATGGCCATGTTATGCTGCCAAGAACTTCGGAAAAAGCGTTTACAATACGAGAAACATAAACAATATTAGCGTTTTATAATCATTTAAAATTATACTTAAAAAAATAGCTTCACAAAAATCAATGCTAAAAATTGATTTAATATAAAATACAATGATAATACATTTGTAAGGGATAGTACTCATCCTTATTTTCCACTTTCCAGTACTGAAATAAAATACTCTAAGTGTGTGGTAGAGTTTGATTTCAACAAAAATTTGCAGCAAAATTTTGGAAACTGTTAAATAAAAGACAGAGATACCACATCAACTTTTTTCATCCTAGATTTAGGGGGTTTTCTCCAACAGATAAGGGAATAATAAGAGGAGCAGGATTTTGGTGTGATTTCCAAACGGTTTTTAAACATTTTCAATCACAGCCGCACTGAGTTCTAGAGCCTTGAGCAAACTGAAATGAAATAAGAATGGCGGAGTAGACTGAGATATGACATGATCAATGGAGAACCATCCTTCGATCAAAAATGAAGCAATCAATGGAAACCATTTTTTCTCATCGTTTGGAAGTGGAAATTTTCAAAAAGGCACCGATCAGCTACCTCTCTAAATATTTGTGCCAAGTTATACAATATATAAAAGACACACCTTTTTATCGACAAAAACCACCACCGTCTTCTTCAAATCACCCTCTCCATCAATTTTCATTAATTGTCCATTTTTTTATTTTGTTGTTGTTAGTATTTCACAGAAGATATGAATCAGTATAAAGTATAGTACTTATTCCTTTAGATTTACTTTTTAAATGAATGTATAACTTTGTAACTATCGTTCAGATTGAATCAGTAGTAAGCGTTGATTTTGTGAAGCTGATTGTAGATACTCAAATTGTGTTCCAGCCAGAGGTGTATTTATATTTGGGTTGGTTATGCCTTTCATTTTGTTTGGTAAAATGTTTAAGATGTTGGTAGCTTTGTTTATAGGTTCTTCTTTCAGATGTTCAATAATAGCAGCTGTGTTATTTAAATTCATATCTCATCGTTGTACACGTCTTTTCAGAAAATCTATAGCAATTT